>CABHPR010150156.1:1286-14757 GCA_902168415.1 Peromyscus melanophrys
CCCTGGCAACAGTGATGGAGTGGAGAGTCACTGGACCCTGGCAACAGAGGCAGAACAGTATGGCCAAGGAAGAACTGTGGTTTTCCTCGGTCAGTTGTCTTAGGTGGACTTTCTCAGACTCAAGCACTGTGAGTGACCATTACCAACAATATTAATAAAGCTCAAAAAGTAGATATATTGCATTTCTTTCACAGTCAGTCTCCTAACAGGAAGGGCCTCACCTGTCAGCACGGTGCAGTGTGAACCAGACAACTGGCTCTTGTTTTGTGGCGCGCATGCCTGTCAGACTGCTCTAGCCTTTGCAATGTCTGTGCATCAGTTCTACTTGGTACAGCCTGTAACTAGATAATCTAAGGCAGATGTCTACATGAGGATGTTTGCAACAAAATCTATGAAACAGAAATACTGAAACATGGACTCAAAAAAAGAGGAACCATTGAGATGCCCATTTGTTTCATGGTCCTGAGTAAGAATCAGCTCAGAATGAGAGAGTAGAGAGCTTGGAGCAAAAGAGAAAATATGTCTGAGCCAGAATGTAGAGTTAAACAGCAGTTGAAGGCATGGAGCTCTACCCAGCAAAACATTCTTCCGCTGCTTACACCATGAAGCACCCCTTTACAGGGCTGAAAAAGTTACCACGGTTCATGTCTGCTTCTCACATGAAAATACAAGAATTAGTTAACGATGATTTGGGCCCACATTCAGCAAAGAGGGATTGAGTACCTATTGTGTGCTGAATCCTGTACTGGCCATTGGGGCATAAAGGTAAAGAATGCCACCATCCCTGCCGCAGGGAGTTCACAATGTGTGCCACTCAGGCGAGGGTTTGATGGGACTCAGGACAGCCCTGGCCTGACTGGTGGAGATGGACGGATGATGTCAGCAGAAGGAAGCTTAAAGAATGCAGTCCAGGGGGCTGGGGAGACCGCTCGGTCTACAAAGTGATTGCTGCACAACTATGGAGACCTGGATTTGATCCCAGAGCCATGTAAAGCCAGGCTGTGCATGCCTGTGCTCCTGGTGCCGGAGAGGTGGAGACAGGCAGAGCCCTGAGGCCCTGTGGCTATGAAGACTTCTCCACTCAGTCAAGGGGGAGATGGCTTCTAGAGAATTCATGGGTTCTCAAAAGGGCCCACCATCACTCCCCCACTTTCTGCCTAAGATCAACCCTAGTGTCAAGATGGCCCACGCACAGCAAGGATTAAGTAGGGGGTGATTCAATGGGATCTCACTTTCTAGACATGTTCTTGCCATCATCTTGTTCCAAAAGTAAGTATGGAAAATCCTATGCCCAAGGTTTTTGTGGTGGTGGTGGTGGCTGGGCAAATATGGAGTTCCATCCATCCTCTGTGGAAGGCGTTTGGTCACACCAGCTTTACCAGGACCCCCCTTATCCATTTTTTGAACTACCTCATCTCACCCCCCATTTCCCTTTTCTTATTATTAGATTTTATTTTTTGTGTTTTCTATGAACAACATAGTAAATAAAGGAATATTTATCTGTTATTAGATATACGAAGAATACTAGCTGCTCATATGGTAAGATTCTTTTGCATTTATTTATTTATTTATTTATTTATTTATTTATTTATTTATTGTATGTATACGTAGGCATGTGGGCATTCACATGTCTCAGCACACATGTGAGATCAGACGACCCTGTGGGAGTCACTTTCCCCCTTCCACATCTAGGTTCTGGGGATCCAACTCAGGTCATCAGGCTTGGCGGCAAGCACCTTTACCTGCTAAGCTATTTTGTAGATCCAAGATTCTTAACACATTTTTAGAGAATAATTAGGACCTAGAATGCTGGATGGAACCAAATTTGCCCCAAGAAAACAGCTCCACAAATGAGTACAACCAAAAATAAATCATTGCAAGAAGCTAAAATAGCAGCCGCCAGTGACCCTCAAGTTCCCACCAGTACAAATGCACCAGCTAGCTTCCATGTTAAAATGGTGTTTGGCAAACAGCCTTACACAATCTTGCCAAATCATCTTCCAAAACTGTGGGCAGACCCACAAAAGGATGGCACTCTACCGTGCCAAAAAGCAACAGAAATCAGCTTGTTTTCAATAAAAGAAGGAGAATTTCTCATTAAACACAAAACCTGTAAGAATGGGCAGGAAAATAGGCAGGTAGATCCAGCTGTTCTCTTCCTTGTAAGTAGAATCATTTTTGGTTTCTTCTCTTCAGTACTCCGCCAACCTCAACTCTTGGTTCAGAAATGGCAGATTAACGCATGCCACAAAACAAACAAACAGCAATCAAACATAGCTGAGTCTTGTGCTTTGTCAAGAAATAATAAAGAAAATAAGCCTTACTTTCAATTCCTTCATGTGATACATAGAAATAAAATTAATCATGTGCCTATGTGTGGGTATGTGCATGTGAGTGCAGTGCCTGTGGTGGCCAGAAGAGGGCATTAGATTCTGTGGGGCTGGAGTTACAGGCATTTGAGAGCCACTATGTGGGTGCTGGGAACTGAACCTGGGTCCTGTGCAAGAGCAATAAACACTCCTAATTGCTGAGCCTTGTCTCCAGGCTTGTGTCCAACCATTCTTAGAAGCTAACAGTGAACTCAACAAGTTAGCATACGAATGGGATTCAGTTCTTTCAGACAGGAGTCATGATCTAGGGAATCATATATAACAAATGCTAAGTCAACTAAAAATTAAGACATATATTAATGTGGTTAACAACATGAATAGACTATAGAAGAAAAACTGGCCAGGCATGGGGCCTCACACTTAGAATCACAGCACTTGGGAGCTAAGGCTGAAGGACTGCTCTGAGTTAAGGTCAGCCTGGGCCACAGTGGGTTCCAGGCCGCCTGGTCTCCACGGTGAGAAGACCCTGTCTTACAAACCCAAACCAAACCCCATTCCTGATTATATCATTTAGGGCTATAGGAAAGGCTTCTTGGTTTTGATAAGAGCTGCTCAACTGGAAGCAAGTGGTTGACCCGACTGTGAACCCCTGGAGCAGCAGACCCCATTGTGAACCCCTGGGGCAGCAGACCCCACTGTGAACCCCTGGGGCGGCAGACCCCATTGTGAACCCCTGGGGCGGCAGACCCCACTGTGAACCCCTGGGGCGGCAGACCCCACTGTGAACCCCTGGGGCGGGTCACCAAGGACAGGAAGATCCCAGATCCTGTTACTTCACAGTGAGCACGGACTGTCACCACTGCAACAAGACAGGAGAAAGGAATGAGTGTAAAGGTGGAAAGGAAAAGACCGAAGTGTGGCTGGGCTGAGCGGAGTGGTCTACAATCCCAGCTACTTAGGAGACTTAAGGCAGAGAGTGAGTTCAAGGCCCACCTGAGCAACTTAATGAGGGTCTGTCTCAAAACAGAGGAGTTCCTAGGAGAAAGACAAGGAGAGGGAAGAGAAGGAGGGGGAGATAGCTCTGTGGTGGAGCACTTGCTGGTACGAATGAGTTCATTATTGTAGATAATTAGAATAGCTAAGAACTCCACATGAATAACTAGCAGAATTAACAAAAGATCCATGAGAGTACTAGGTTATAAGGCATAAAGTCAGTACCGTTCTACAATAGGAGCTAATCTGAACATGTAACAGATAAAGAAATTCTCACTTACAGCATCATTAAAATGTAAATTAGACATTACTTAACAAGAAAAGTATGAGGGCTTTGAACAAAGGTATAAAAACGTTACAAGTGCCACATAATTCTGGATGGAAAAGCTCAATATTACAGAGACATAAATTATTCCTAAGTGTACTCATATATTCAGTGCAAGCCAATAAAACTTTTTTTTTTCAAATTGAACAGATTTTAAGAAACCAATTATATGAGTAAAGAGTTGAGAGATGCCAAGAGAGTTTTAGAAAATGATGTAAGTATCAACAAAAACAAGACAGGGTGGGAAGGGACTGAGACACACACGCACACGCACACGCACACGCACACGCACACACACAACTATCCACCAGACAGCAACATGTACTGTAAGGAATTTATAATGAAAACAGTAGGATTTGTACAGGAAGCGAACAAGAAAACAGATGAATGGCAATAAAATAACTTCATGCCTATTGAAGAAGGCATCTGCTGCCAGCAGACACATAGGGGATGACATAATAATGATTTGGAAACAAAGGAATAATTTGAAAATAAGCTAGGCTCTTACTTTACACTCAGAAAAGTAAAGTCTACATGAGCCAAACAGATCAATGCAAAAAAACAAACCTGTACAGCATCATGAAAAAAGTATAAAAAATGTATAAGCTTGAGAATTTATGTCATTACATAATAAAACAATAAAGAAGACAACTAGCAGGGTCTCATGTAGCCCAGGCTGGCCTTGAACTCAACTTACTATGTAGTTGAGATGACCTCGCCCCCGCTTATCAACTGCTGGGATCGCAGGCATGTGTCAACACGCCTCTTTAGTGTGTTGCTGGGGACAGAACCAGTTCCTTAAGCAAGCTACGCTAGTACTCTGCCAAGTGAGCTACACGCCCAGCCCCAACCATACTGCTATTGAGAAAGAAAAAAACCCAACTTCTTTGTAAAATGTACTTAAGCCGGGGGTGGTGGTGCACACCTTTAATCTCAGCATTTGGGAGGCGGAGGCAGGAGGATCTCTATGGATTTGAAGCCAACCTGGTCTACACAGTGAGTTCCAGACCAGCCCACGCCATGTATTGAGACCCTGTCACAAAACACAAAATAAAGATAAACAGCTGAGTAAGATAACAGAAAATGTATAAATGCATTTTTCACATTAAAAAATGTGAGCAGTTTTAAAATCTGGGAAGAAACATCTCAGTGGAAACTATGCAAATGTTAACTAAAAAGATTTTTTTTCTCACATGGAATTGGCAGAAACTGAACAGACTAACAATGACATTGTTGATGACATGTGCAAAACATACCCACCCATTATGTAAACAGCTAGGAGGTCTGAGAGCTTAATTTGATAAGTCTTTAAATTTGCATGGCGACATTCCGTGTGACTGTCTGAAGCCCAGAAGCATGGACCAAATCTTTGAATGTCCATCGCTTTGGGAAAGGATGAACCTGTGGCATCCTGAGTGGGGTTTGGAAGCCACTTGGCCCCTTGAAAAAGTTTGTTATCAGTACCGTTGCTTTGAATCGTCCGTGAACGGCAGGAGGTGCCCACACAGAGCCGGATTTGAGGACTAGAGAGGTGGCTCAGTGATTAAGAGCGCTTATTACTCTTGAAGAGGATGAGAATCTGGTTCCCAACACCCATGTCTGGCTACTGCAGTCACAATTAATTACAAACCTAAACTCACACACACACACACCTAATTAAAAATGACAATTAAAATCTTCCCTGAAGACTGACTTTTAATGTGTTCATTGCTGTTTTTAATTTTTGTGTAACAGGGTCTCCCACTGGCCTGGGGCTCCTATGTAGACTAGGCTGCTTCCAGCAAGCCCCAAAGATATGAAGTCTCTGTCCCCAGCACAGAGATTACAAGTCTGCACCTCCATGCCTGGGTTTTTACATGTGTTCTGGGGACGAGACTCGGCCCTTGCGCTTGCCAACTACCCATTGCTCCACTCCTGGTTTTTAACTTTCTACAGTGTATTCCTTCTTGCCTGCGTTCTGGGAGGCCGATCCTCTGCTCTTTACACTATCTTGCTGAAATCTTTTGCACACAGAATGCCCAGACTGTTGTGTGCCGACCCCTCCGTACCACTTACGGTTGGGAATTAGGGAGTCACGGAAGAAGATGGACAACATGATGCCAAGCACAGACAGACTTGCTGAGTTAGATTTAAGTGTACTGTATGCATATGAACACACAAAAATGGCTGTGCTGGACAGTTTGATGTCAACTTGACACAAGCCAAAGTCATCTGAGAGAAGGAAACCCCAAATGAGAAAATGCTTCCATAAGATCAGGCTGTAGGCAAGTCTGTAAGGTATTTTCTTAATTAGCGATTGATGGGGAGGGCCCAGCCCATTGTAGGTGGTGCCATCCCTAGGCTGGTGGTCCTGGGTTCTGTAAGAAAGCAGGCTGAGCAAGTCAGTAAACAGCGCCCCTCCATGGCCTCTGCATCAGCTCCTGTCTTCAGGTTCCCGCCCCTCTGAGTTCCTGTCCTGACTTCCTTCCGTGATGAACAGTGATGTGGAAGTGGAAAGTAAATAAACCCTTTCCTCCCCAAGTTGCTTTGATCATGATGTTTCACCACAGCTATAGAAAACCTAAAAAAATGACCTCACACAAAATACACCCATGGTCATTTGGGGATTTATCATTGAGCTAGATTTTATTTTATTTAATTTAATTTTTAATTTTGTGTATGCGTGTGACTGTCTGTCTGTCTGTGCACCATCTGTGTGCAGGCGCCCTTGGTGCTCAGGAAGGGACGTCAGATCCCTGGAACTGCATATAGGCACCTGTGAGCTGCCATGTGGGCGATGGAACCGAATCAAGCCATCTCTTCACCCTGTTTGTTTTCTGAAATGGGGGAGGGGTCTCATTATCTAGCCCAGGCTAGACTGGAACTCAATATGTAGTGCAGGCTAGTCTCCGATACATGATTCTCCTGCCATGCCTTTGGAGTACTGGAATTACAGGCACGTGTCACCATGCCTGCCAGGAAATGCCGTTAGTATGGTTTAATATTTGTATATTATAGTACATTCGTTTGCTTTGTCTTATGTTATTTATACATGTCTAAAGTAGCAGTTTAAGTATGTAGTTTTTATTTTATTTCATTCCCGGGGCAGGGGTGGGGGTGGAATGAGAACTGGCCTATGAAGGAAACCAAAGGTTTGGACTCCTCTGGCAGTGTAGCAGCATCCCCACCTAGTGGGGATGAGAGGGTACTGCTACTTGCTCAAGGTCCCTCCCAGGGGAGGATAGACAGGGAGCATACCAGCATTTTCTGGATGGCTTCTCCCTACTTGGTGCTGGCCTGCTTGGTTTTATTTTGTCAACTTGACACAGGCTAGAGTCAGCTGGGAAGAGGGAATTTCAGTTGAGAAAAGCCTCCCTAGCTTGGTCTGTGGGCAAGGCTGTGGTGCATTTTTTTTAATTGATGATGATGTGGGGGGCCCAGCTCACTGCACCACCCTGGGTCAGTGGTCCTGGGTTGTATAAGAAAGCAGGCTGAGCAAGCAGTGAGGGGCCAGCCAGTAAGCAGCTCCCCTCCATGGCCTCCGCTTGCTCCATCTGAGTTCCTGCCCTGACTTTCCTCAGGGATGAAGTGTGACCTGAGAGTTGTGAGCTGACACCTCCTACCCCAAGTTGCTTTTGGTCATGGTGTTTCATCACAGCAATAGGAACCCCAACAAAGGCAGGTGACTTTCAAAGATTGATGTGTGGACATGAGTTTGAAGCCACTTTGTAGTAAAGAGGAAGTGTCAGGCACCCTGTTTTGAATCATGCAATGATTAGGAATTCTCCTTGGATATATATGTTGCCTTGGTTTTTCCTTACTTTTTAAAAAGGTAATAATTAACTGGTTTGTGTGTTTATGTGTGTAAGAACATGTAGAGGCCAGAGATTAACCTCAGATGTCCTTCCTCAGGAACCATCCACCTGGTTTTTGAGACAGGGTTCCTCACCAGTAGGGGCTCACCACGAAGGCCAGGCTGGCCAGGTGGTGACTGCGAGGATTCTCTTGTCTCTGCCTCCCCAGCCCTGAGATGGCAAGTGTGCCGCCATGCTTGGCTTTTTACATAGGTAGGGACTGAACTCGGGTCTTCAAGCGTGCACAGCAAGCCCTTGACCCACGGAGCCGTCTCCCCAGCCCTGCTTTGGCCCTCTCTCGGGCTCACTTTCTCGTCTTCCTGTCTACTATAAACTGAAGAAGCCCCTCTACCACCTGCCCCTGCCGTTCAATGTGTTCTGCTCAAGCTCGGGAGACATACACTCACGACGGAAGCCTCCAGAACTGTGAGCCCAAATGAAAACTCCCAGGCATTTGTTCACAGTGACAAGAAAGTCTAAGACAAGGACACGGAGCCACTGAGGGTTGACATGGCCCGGCTCGGGGTCACTCCGCTGCTTGGCAGCAAGGTCAATAGGGTCTTAGATAGTAGATCCCAAACCCAGGCTCTCTAGGCCACCACATGTGGAGAAGGGTCATCCTACTTCCAAAGTGTGTGTGTGTGTGTGTGTGTGTGTGTGTGTGTGTGTGTGTGTGTGTGCAGGTGAACGTTCCTTACCTGAGGTGTGTGCAGACCCTGCGGATGGGCACCAGGTGAAGACAGCCCTCTGTTTGGCTCCTCTGGGTCCACTCGGGCCCTTCTCCACCTCCTGGCCCTGCGTTCTGCAGTGTGGAGGGCCTCTTCCGGATCACTACTGTCAGAAGTCTCTCCACTGGCTGTCTGGGGGTTGAAATTTACATCCAGCTCTCCCTGGAGGCGTACCTTCTCTGCTGTGGGGTTCTTGGGGACCTTCCTCTGCAGCCAGGACAGCCTAGCCCGGCGTCCAGCTTCCCGAGATGAGCTAGTGGAGGAAGTCTCTGAATCGGAGCCCATGGCTTCAGGGTGTGAGGGAGAGGTGGCTAAGGGACCTTGGCCAGAACACTGAGGCTGTGCAGGCTGAGGCTGGGATTGCTTGGGCCTGCTCTGGGACAGTGGGCGCAGCTTACTCAAGACCTCACTATAGTCAAAGTCTTCCTCGCTGTCAGAACCTATCTCATCATAGGCAGATGTCACACTGGACGCCACCTCCAGGGCCTGAAAGGTCCCACTCTTCCGTTTGGCCAGCAGGCGGTTTGGGGGCCGTGTACCCTCATCCTTCAAGGCCATCCAGTTCCCATCAGGACTCTGTAAAACTGGGGCCAGATCTGTAGGTGAGAGGAGAGAGAGAAACCAGAAGAGGTCCATTATCGCTGTAGGAACAATCTGGGCAGCATGTCCTCTCCCATGACTGGTCCCTGTGAGTTTGTGGAGCAACTGCCTTTAGGAAGAGCAGGAGTTCACACCCAACTCACAGGAGGTTGAGTGCTCAGCCATAGATGGGTATCATCAATATCAACTTCTCCCATCCAAGGCTCAGGGAACATCATGGAAGTGTGGTCGGAAAGACTGTGAGATGGAGAACAGGGAGGAGAGCTGCGGAATGCTGACGTACAGACATGGCGTGGCTGTGGCACACAGCGACTCACAGCTATGGTTACCTGCATGAGACCTGCACAGTATCAAGTCAGCCATCATCCCAGTGCGGGTGGGGGAGGGGTCACAGGGCCCCACCCCTGGCACAGGAGCTATGGGCAGTTGATGGCTGCAGAGGGAGGCAGAGCCGCTTGCCTTTGGAGATGTGGACCCTGGTAGGTTGCTGATGCTCCAGGACTGATTGAACTCAGGATGATGATATGGCATAAAACTGGAGGAAAATGGGTTGAGAGGTCCTGGAGGTAGTTGGAAGGAGGTACTGAGGGTGGATATAATCAAAATACATCTTATACATACATAAAAATGTTAAAGGGTAGAAATATTATTAAAACAAAAAGAGTTCTCAGGGATCCCCGGGGGCCTCACAGATGGAGTGAGACTTAGAGGCATGATCCCTTTTCAGGCCTCCTGAGAGCTGCCCCACACTGGTCTAAGGCTGGCAGAAGGCAGGGAGGGAGCCACAGCAGCCTGCCTAAGTTCTTGTTCCCTGGCATCGGCCATGGGTTTCTGTCTTAGGTCCTCAGTTTCCCCTCAGTGATGAGGGATAATTCTACATCCTGCCCCGAGGACTTTCACAGCTGTCACCCCTACAGCCTCATTGGATGGGCACAGAAGTCTATGATTTACTTAACCCAGGGTTTTGGAGAGGACTTGAGGCTGAATGTGATTGGTGTTTCTTGTTTAAGAGGCTGGGATGAAAATGAGGCAGCAGAGAGGCAGCTCTCCCCTTGCCTCCTTTTTCAACTCCAAGGCAGCCCTGGGACCACTATAAGGCAAAGTCCAAGGGAGGCTGGAGCCCTCCTGAGCTGCTACCTATGGACCCAAGTCACCTGGGATGACTGAGGGCTGGGCCTCCAGGCCTCACCCACATGCAAGGAGCATCAGAAGAATGTTTGCTGCCCCTGTGTCCAGAAGTTCCTTTGGGAGCTACTAGTTCCTCAGGCACAGCAGTTGCTGGGAGGGGCTGTTTTCCTCCAATGGTGGGCAAAACAGGATAAGAGCTTTGAAGGGACTGTTCTTCAGTTTGTACCTGGATGTTAGCTCCTGGACCAGGGCTACAGATTTGTCCAAGACTTCAAGACAAGGGCCTGATTCAAACTACATAAATGATACAGACTTTCTAATCATACTGCTGCTCCATGGAATAGTGGTCTCCACAGAGCATTGTCATTGCCTGGCCATTGCAGAACTCCAGCCCGGAGGAAAGCAGATGCTGGTGGAATGTGTGTTTTCAATCCAGTGACCCAGTTCCACACCAACTGTCTACTGCAACTCACCCTGGCAGAACACTGGATCCTCTTTCCTCTGAAAAACTAGGGCTTTCTCACACCATGAGGACACTGGACCCCTACCACAGGAAGATGTGACCTGGGGGCCTCCTGAAAGCCTCAGCCCAGGTGCTTGGCCTTCCTTCTGCCACTTCCTACTCTACTGTCCATCCCTGCCACACCTGTGGCCCCCTCCAGGCCCTCTATTCCTAGAGTCTGTTCTCAAGGCCCTGGCCTTCCAGGCTGTCTTTCCATCCTCTGCCTTATGTTCTGGCTGACCATGCACATGGCTCACTCAGCAGCCTCCCAATGACATGGCCTGAGGCAGGACCTGGATCCCAGCCACCTTCTTGTCCAAGAAGTAAATTAGCCTGCTCTGCCCTGGGGACAGGGTTCACAGTGGAAAGAACAGAGGTCTCCAAGCCAGGGCACGAAGAGGTCAAAGCCAGGCAGCAGCTGTAGGGGTCTCAGACTCCCCACTTCTCTCACTGATGAAAAAGGACAGTTAACAGCTCTCTGAGTTGTCATGAGGAGGACAGCAGGAAATGCTTATACCATGCTTGCTCAGAGCAGAAGATTCATGTGTGTGTGCATGCACATGTGTGTGTGCATGCATGTGCCTGTTCATCGCATGTATGTGAGTGTACATGCATGTGGAGCCCTGCAGGTGGTCTTCTAATTAAGTGGTTCTTCCTCCTTTTTCTTTGAGGCGGGGTCCCCCAGTCAAACCAGAGCTCACTGATACGCTCCTCTGCCGAGCCAGATTTGTCTGGGGACTCCATCTCTGCCTTCTGGAGCTGGAATTACAGGCGGCTGTCACGCCCACCAGGCATTTACGAGGGTTCTGGGGATCTGAACTCCCCTCTTCACGTTTGTGTGGCAGGTGCTTTAACCAAGCTACCTCCCAGCCTTCCACCTCAGTTTCCAAGACAGGATCTCCCACTGAAGCTGCATCTCACTGACCCACCTCAACTGGCTGGTCAGAAACCCCAGGGATCCCCATCTCCTTCAAAAAATTATTTAATCTTTACTTACGCATATGCGTGCATGCCTGCTAAGTTTATACCAAGTATGTAGGTGCCCGTGGGGCCAGAGGGCGTCTGATCTACTGGAACTGGAGTTACGAGCAGTTTTGAGTCACCTGATATGTGTGCTGGGAACAAAAGCCAGGTACTCCACAAGAACAGTCAGCATTGAGCCGTCTTTCCAGCCCATGCCTGATTTTTTTTTTTCATGTGGGATCTCAGGACCTCATGCTTGCACAGCAAACATTTTACCACCAGAGCTACCCCCCACCCCCAGCCCAAGATGGATTCTCCGTAGCTCCTTTTCTCACACCCATGTGTAAACAGGGATGCTGTAGTGAAGGGTAAATCCAAGGGCTTGGAGCTGGAGAGATGGCTCAGTGGTTAAGAGCGCTGGCTGCTCTTCTAGAGAGAACCCATGTTCAATTCCTAGTACCCAAACTGCGGCTCACAATAGTTTGTTATAGCCATTTCAGGGAATCTGATGCCCTCTTTGTATGTATATGTGCCCTCGACACATACATACAAAACATCAAAAATAATAAATAAATAACGTTAGAGAAGAGAATTTAGAAAGAACCTGGGGTTCAGGCTGCACCCTGGATGCAACATTACTAGCAGAAGGCTCAGGTCAGAGAGTACCCCAGTCTGTTTCCTGGCTTGTCAGCGGGGTTAGAGGGACCTCCCATTGCTGTCTGTGGGACATCGTGACATGGAATATGAAGCCCACAGAGCTGGATACACTGAGCACGCTCAGCTTTTCTCATCTATCGAGTTGATTATAGAAGTGGACTTTAGCACCAGATCGGGGACCCACACTAACCCACTCCACAGTTATGCACACAGAAAGCAGGTGAGCATGCTGTTGTCACAATTCAATGTTGCATGTCCCCTCTGTGAAGCAAAGTGGTCTCCGTCAGTGCTGGGAGTGCTGGCTGAGTGGCCAGGGGAGCCAGGGTGCTCAGACACCCCACAAAGCTCCTCAGAGCCAGCAAAGGGCAGCACTGACTTTCCCCACAGCAGACCCTGTGCTCTCTCTCCATGCACAACGGCAGCTGGCACCCTGTCAGAGCACTCCATCTGAACTTCCGGCTGCCAGCATTCCAACTCTTCAGTTGAATCATAACCTAGGTTCAAGACCCATGTTATGTGTCCTGGGCTAGGGCTGGAATGCCTGGGAATTGCCCCCTGCTGGGAGCTCATAAGTCGGGGGCTTGTGGGCTAAGTACCCACCTTCCTTGCCCGATTGGCAGGTAACTCTTTTATGTGAGCTTAAGGGCTTCCCGGGGAGCAGCTCCACAGCTCCAGCCACCCCAGCGATAAGCACCTGGATCATAAGTCGTCTGCTGCCTTTCCTTCCTCATCTCATGTCCGTCTGTCCTCATGAGTTTTCTGGGCTCAAGTCCCAAATGAATCATAAGCCCCAGGTCCCCACATTAGACTCCGCCTCTGGTGGAAGTCAAAGTCATTCAGAAGATGCAAAGTGCGCAGGACCCATGAGAGTGGGTACCAGAGGGAGGAAAGCTAAGCCAAGTCCACGTTCTGGGGGGGGATTGGGACTGTGAAGCGTCCCCTAGCCCAAGACAGGACAGCAGAGGAGGAGCCTTCCCACACAAACCTCCCACTGCCCAGTTCCGGGGACGGTCAGGTCAGAATGTGGTACTTGTACTCTAATATACAATATACGGTGGGATCAGAGTCATTCTGCTGATGGCTCCAGTGACAGAGAGCAGAGGGAGCCGGAGAGAAGATAAAAGGGGAAGTGGGGAGACAGAGAAGAGAGAGAAGAAGGAGACAGAATGAGGAGAGAAAGGAGAGAGAGAAGGGACCGGAGGAAGGAAGAGGTAGGAGAGAGAGGGGAAAGGGGGAGAGAAGCAGGGGACATGAGCATGCTGAGTATCTGAATGGTGTGTCTAGGGATGAAAAGTAATTAAAAACCCAAACCATAAAACCACACAGATAAAGGAAGCACTGGGCTGCCATCTCTGAGTGTTGTGGCTGCGCAGTCTCCACCCATCAGCTACTCCACCCATCAGCTACTCTAC
>CABHPR010150157.1:0-40114 GCA_902168415.1 Peromyscus melanophrys
TATTCCTTTAAGAGCCCTTTAGTAAAGACAGAAGGGGCTGATTGGTTTTGATTCAGGCCCTACCAACCTATCTGTGTTTATAATGTCTCTCTCTTCTATACTTCTATCTACATATTTCTCACTTCTCCCTCCTCAAGAATACCCTGGGGGAAAAAGAGGGAGCAGGTCTCCTTCAGGAGTTGGTTGTCTAGTTCCTTCCATCATGGATGTTCTGTGAGCCCTGTTCTATCTTTCTGGCTATAGATAATTAACTCCACATTCTGAGCAAAAACACATTGGCCCCTTCCTATTATATTAGTACCATAGGATCAAAGCTCTGCTTTTGAGATGCTTTTCCATAATTCTTAATCTGTGGTTAGTAAGATGTCCTTGTTCATAAAATTCAATTAACCTGGCATGTTAAAGTAGGGTCTGGCATCAGTCTTCAGCACTGCACACACACTTAATTTTCAAGGTAATCAGTTATGCCTAGCAGTTAAAGAATGATAAATAAAAATGCCTTCAAAGAGGTGGCTTATGGAGTGGTTTCCTTTTGCCTTGCTTCAATATTGTTAAGATATGGAGAGGGCATTTGTGCTGTTTTTCTTCTTTAAAGGAAGGACAGTTTCCTAGAGTCTTACAACCCTTATTGCAGATACCTCTGATATTATAGAAACCATGTGCATAAAAGTATACCTATCTATTGATTGTCATATTTTATGATGATGTATTATAATTCCAACATATCAGTAGTATCAAATCAAATTCCTATTAATTGGTTTCATCCTATTTTCTAAACATTGTCTTCCTGGATCTTTGAAGCAGATTCTAAATGTGAGAGTCGGTAAAGAAGTAATACTATAAGCTATTTGTTCTTAAGAGTATTAAGAGATAAAGTTTCATTTCTAAAATATTCATTTTGGATTTCCAGATATATTACCTCAATAGATTTCTACAGTGAATATCATCTATTTACAAAGCATGATATGGAATAAGTGCTCGTCCATATTGGTATTTCCAAAAAAGAAAGGAAGGAAGGAAGAAAAAAGAAAGAAAGAATGCTGCCAGTTCTTATCCTGATTATCCTAGACCTGTACACATGTTGTACATGAAAATAAAGCTGTAATATGATAGAAGCAAAGTTGGGGTGGAAAGTAAAGGCCTCAGCCCTACTTTTAACCTCCTATAAGGAAAGAAAATTCAGAATGCTGAGCTCCATCATCCATGGCTTCACATTCACCCTTTATCATAATTGTAGATGAATTTCTAAACAGTCTTATTAAATAAAACACAGGGAGCCAGATATAGGGTGAAAACCTGAGAGATCAGGAAAATAGGGAAAGCCACAGTTAACCTCACCTCACCAACTCCACAGCTTCCAAAGAGCGAGCTACTTCCTGTATACCCACACCTATATGCCTTTCTGTTCTGTTCTCTTATTTGCTCTTGCAGCCCAGCTACATCACTTCCTTCTTCCTGCCCAGGTCTATCACTTCCTGTCTATCTGTACAGACCTCCAGACCCCTATGATTAGTGCTGGGATTAAAAGCTTGTGTCACAATGCTTGGCTCTATTCCCCAATGTGGCCTTGAACTCACAGAGATCCAGACAGATAGATCCCTGCCTCACAAGTGATAGGATTAAAGGCATGTACTGCCATTGCCTGATTTCTGTATAGTGGCTGGCTTTTTCCTCTGATCCTTGGTGTGGGATGGTCTGTATGTCAAACATGTTGCTTATTGGTCAATGAATAAAACACTGATTGGCCAGTGGTCAGGCAGGAAGAAGTATAGGCGGGACAAGGAGGAGAGAATTCTGGGAAGTGGAAGGCAGAGGAGACACTGCCAGCCGCCACCATGACAAACAACATGTGAAGATGCCGGTAAGCCACAAGCCATGTGGCAAGGTACAGATTTATAGAAATGGATTAATTTAAGATGTAAGAACAGTTAGCAAGAGGCCTGCCACGGCCATACAGTTTGTAAGCAATATAAGTCTCTGTGTTTACTTGGTTGGGTCTGAGCGGCTGCGGGACTGGCAGGTAACAGAGATTTGTCCTGACTGTGGGCCAGGCAGGAAAACTCAAGCTACAGATCCTCATGTAAATTTTATTGGGAGACACAATACATCACCATACATAAAAACCAGTTACTGGTTATGTTTTAGTACCCAGTACCCAAGTACTTAAATATAAGATAAATAGGTTAGACTAACAGTCTTCTAGGGAATATAAAGGGAAGAAAGCAAGGTATTTATTTTACATTAGAGTTGTCTTTACAGATGTAGATTGTAGGTGATGATTAGATAATAACTAATTATGTAATCATGTGCTTTCAACTCATTTTATAGAATTTTTTCTCTGCACTTTTTATAACCTTTGCATGTAATAACAACAGGCTTGGAGACAGTGAATGATGTTATCAAGAAGTTACTGCCTGTTATAGGAATGCCTGCAAGTTACTTTCAAGATTCTTTGAGTTAAAACTGAGTTTTGTTTTTGAGATCCACATATGTGCAAATGTACAAATAACCATATACCAAAGATACTTGATCATGACAAATTTATAAAACATATTTTACAATCACCTTTTGGAAACAAAGGCATTTAAGATATAATGAGAGTCTTTAGATGGACATTTTTCTTGAATATTTGTCTAAGTTCATGTGAAATGAAACTCATAGACAAATGATATTTAGCTATATTTTAGTCTCATTAGAAAATAAACATGTTCTATTATAAAGAAAAATTGAGATTATTTGGTCATATGTCCACAACAAGTTTAAAGACTGCCAGTCTGAGAGGGCATAATGGTTTTTATCTTTTTTTTTATATTGTACTTTCTATTTGGTATATAATTGATTCTCCGTTCCTATTCCTTCTTTTTTTTTTTTTTTTTTCTGTGTATATGGAAGTGTAGATGTATGTGTTTGGGTGTGTTCTTTTTTTATTTTTATGCATATGTGTTTGGGTATTTCTGTCTCTGTTCCTTCTATTTACAGACATATCTGTGTATAATGTTGTCTTTTTGTGTAAATATATATATATATATATATATATATATATATTATATATATATGGGTGTGTGTGTGTGTGTGTCTGTGTCTGTGTGTGTTTTCTGTTTCATTTATTAAAAACATTTTTATTTTATTCATTTTACATACCAAAGATCCCGCTCTTCCCTCCTCCCTCCCCTCCAGCCTCCCTCTCCCAACCCAACACCATTCCCTCCTACACAAAGGCAAGGCCTCCCACGGGGAGGCACATTTAGTAGAGGCAGGTCCAAGCTTCTCCCCTGGCCTCAAGGCTATGCGAGGTATCCCATCATAGGTAGTGGGCTCCAAAGAGCCTGCTCATGTTGTCTGTCATCTCCTTTCTTTTTTTTATGCTGGGACACTTTGCTTAGCATAGGTGAAGGGAGGAGGGGACTGGACCTGCCTCAACTGAATCTACCAGGCTGAGCTGAATCCCCAGGGGAGTCCTTGCCTTGGAGGAGGTGGGAATGGGGGTGGATTAGGGGGAGGGGGGTGGGAGGAGGGAGGACAGGGTAATCTGTGGCTGATATGTAAAAAAATTAAAATAAAATAATGAAAAAAAGTAACTGGTTTTGTATTGAGGTCTTTGATCCACTTGGACTTGAGTTTTGTGCATGGCAATAGATATGGATCTATTTGCAAACTTCTACATGTTGACATCCAGTTATGCCATCACCATTTGTTGAAGATGCTTTCATTTTTCCATTGTACAGATTTGACTTCCTTGTCAAAAATCAGTGTTCATAGGTGTGTGGCTTAATATCATGGTCTTCAATTTGATTCCATTGGTCCACATGTCAGCTTTATGCCAATATCAAGCTGTTTTTATTACTCTAGCTCTATAGTAGAGTCTGAGGTCAGGGATGGTGATGCCTTCAGAGGTGATACAGGGTTGTTTTAGCTATCCTGGGTTTTTTGTTTTTCCATATGAAGTTGAGTATTGTTCTTTCCAGGTCTGTGAAGAATTTTTTGGGGGGTTTTTGGTGGGGATTGTATTGAATCTGTAGATTGCTTTTGGTAAGACTGCCCGTTTTAGTATGTTAACCAATCCATGAACATGGGTGATCTTTCCATTTCCTCATATCTTCTTCAAGTTTTTTCCTTCAGAGACTTAAAGTTCTTGTCATACAGGTCGTTCTATTGCTTAGTTACAGTTACTCTGAGGTATTTTATATTATTTGTGGCTATTACAAAGGATAATGTTTCTCTGATTTCTTTCTCAGCCCATTTATCATTTGTATATAGGATGGCTACTGATTTTTTGAGTTAATCTTGTATACTGCCACATTACTGAAGGTGTTTATCAGCTATAGGAGTTCCCTGGTAGATTTTTTGGGGTGACTTATTTAGACTATCATATCATCTACACATAGTGAAAGTTTGATTTATTCCTTTCCAAATTGTATCCCCTTGATCTCCTTTTGTTTTCTTATTGCTCTAGATAGATTTTCTATTACTACATTGAATCAAATGGGGAGAGTGGACAGCTTTGTCTTGTTTCTGATTTTAGTGGAATCGCTTAGTATTTCTCTCCAGTTAATTTGATGTTGGTTGTCAGGTTGCTGTAAATTGCCTTTATTATGTTTAGGTATATTCCTTATATCCCGGATCTCTCCAAGACCTTTATCATGAAGGAGTCTTGTATTTTGTCAGAGGCTTTTTCAGCATCTAATGAGATGATGATGTGTTTTATGTTTTTCTATTAGTTTGTTTATATGGTGGATTACATTGACAGATTTTCATATGTTGGACCATCCTTGCATCTCTGGGATGAAGCCTACTTGGTCATGGTGGATAATTTTTTGATATATTCTTGGGTTCGGTTTGCGAATATTTTATTGAATATTTTTGCATTAATGTTCATGATGGAGATTGGTCTGTAATTCTCTTTCTGTTTTGCATCTTTTTGTGGTGTGGGAATTAGAGTAACTGTAGCCTCTTAAAAGGTGTTTGGTAATGTTCCTTCTGTTTCTATTGTGTGGAACAATTTGAAGAATATTGGTATTACCCCTTCTTTGAAAATCTTGTAGAATTCTGCGCTGAAACCATCTGGTCCTGACTTTTTTTTTTTTTTGGTTGGGAGACTTTTAATAACTGTTTCTATTTACTTAGCGGTTATTGGTCTATTTAAATTGATTATCTGGCCTTGATTTAACTTTGGTATGTGGTACCTGTCCAGAAAATTGTTCACTTCTTTTAGATTTTCCAATTGTGTGGAATACAGATTTTTGAAGTATAAACTCATGATTCTCTAGATTTCCTCATTGTTTGTTATTATGTCTCCCTTTTCATTTCTGATTTTGTTTATTTGGATGATCTCTCTGTGCCTTTTGGCTAGTTTGGATAAGGGCTTGTCTATCTTGTTAGTTTTCTCAAGGAACCTACCTTTGTTTCATTGATTCTTTGTATTGTTCTCTTTGTTTCCATTTTATTGATTTCATCTCTCAATTTGATTATTTCCTGGCATCTATTCCTCCTGGGTGAGTTTGTTTCTATTTGTTCCAGAGCTTTTAGGTGTGCTGTTAACTTGGTGTTGTGGGATTTCTCCAACTTGTTTATGTGGGCATTTAGTGCTATGAGTTTTTCCCTTAGCACTGCTTTCATAGTGTCCCTTAAGTATGGGTATGTAGCACATTCATTTTCATTGAATTCCAGGAAGTCTATAATTTCTTTATTTCTTCCTTGACTCCTTGGTGGTTCAATTGAGCATTATTCAGTTTCCATGAGATTGTAGGTTTCTGTAATTTTTGTTGTTGTTGAAATCTAACTTTAAGCCATGGTGTTTTGATAAAACACAGGAGGTTATTCCATTTTTCTGTATCTGTTGAGATTTGCTTTGTGACTGAGCATGTGGTCAATTTTAGAGAAGGTTCCTTGGGGTGCTGACAACAAAGTATGTTCTTTTTTGTTAGGATAGAATGTTCTATAGATATCTATTAAGTCCATTTGAGTCATAACATCTATTAGGTCCCTTATTTCTCTGTTAAGTTTCTGTCTGGCAGATCTGTCCATTGGTGAGAGTGGGGTGTTGAAGTTTCTCACTATTAATGTATGGATTTTGATGTGTGATTTATACTTTAGTAATGTTTCTTTTACATATGTGGATGCCCTTGTATTTTGGGTATAAATGTTATTAATTGAGACTTCATCTTGGTGGATCTTTCCTGTGATGAGTATGTAATGCCCTTCCCAATCTCTTTTGATTGATTTTTAATTAGAAGTCTATTTTGTTAGATATTAGGATAGCTACACCAGCTTGCTTCTTAAGTCCATTTGATTAGAAAACCTTTTCCCAGTCTTTTACTCTAAGATAGTGTCTGTCTTTGACATTGAAGTGTGTTTCTTGTACACAGCAGAAGGATGGATCCTGATTTCATATCTATTCTGTTAGCCTGTGTCTTTTTATAGGCAAATTGAATCCATTGATATTAAAGGATATTAATGACCAGTGAATGTTAATTTGTGTTATCTTTTGGTGGTAGTGTGTGTGTATTTCCATTCTTTCATATTTTCTATTGTGAGGTTATCTGTTGCCTGCGTTTTTGTGGGTGCATTTGACTTCCTTAGGTTGGTGTTTTCCTTCTAGTGCTTTCTGTAGGGCTGGATTTGTGGACAAGTGTTGTTTAAATCTAGTTTTGTCTATGAATGTCTTGTTCACTCCATCTATGGTGATTGAAAGTTTTGCTGGGTATATTAGTCTAGGCTGGCATCAGTGGTCTCTTAGAGTCTGCGTTACATCTGTCTAGATCCTTCTGGCTTTCAGAGTCTCCATTGAGAAGTTGGGTGTTATCCTGATGGGTCTTCCTTTATAAACCACTTGGCCTTTTTCCTTTGCTGCTCTTAATATTCTTTCTTTATTCTGTATATTTAGTGGTTTCATTATCATATGGCAAGGAGACTTTTTGGGGGTGTCTATTCTATTTGGTGTTCTCTAAGCTTCTTCTATCTTCATAGCTATTTCTTTCTTTAATTTGGGAAAGTTTTCTTCCATAATTTTGTTGAATATATTTTCTGTGCCTTTGAGTTGGTATTCTTCTCCTTCTTCTACCCTTATTATTCCTAGGTTTTGCCTTTACATGTTGTCCCAGATTTCTTGGACATTTTGGGTTATGACATTTTTGGCTTTAGTGTTTTCTTTGACTGATGAATCTATTTCCTCTATTGTATCCTCTATGCCAGAGATTCTCTCTTCCATCTCTTCTAGTCTTTTGGTTATGCTTACATCTATAGTTCCTATTCATTTACTCAGACTTTCTATTTCCAACAGTCCCTCATTTTGTGTCTTCTTCATTGTTTCTATTTAAAATTTCAGGTCTTTAACTGCTTCCTTCACATGTTTAATTGCTTTTTCATAGTTTTCTTTAAGGTATTTATTGATTTCTTCTAATTTTTGTCTTTTCCTCAATTTCTTTAAGGGAACTTTTCATTTTCTATTTAAAGGCCTCTATCATCTTCATAAAGTTATTTTTAAGAACTCTTTCTTCTGCTTCCTCTACATTGTGATGTTCAGCTCTTGCTGTTGTAGAAATGCTAGTTTCTGGTGATGCCTTTTTGCTCTCTGTTGTTGCACATATTTTTGCACTGGCATCTTCTCATCTCTTCTTCTAATAGGTGAAAGTGGTGTCGGTGTCTGAGTGAGTTGCTCTTCTCTTGGTCTAATCTGTGCTTGGTGTGTCTGTGTCTCAGGGGGCCACTCTGAGTCCAGTCTTAGCTGTTAGTCTAATTAGAGCTGTTAGATTCTGTGTCTCAGGAAGCCTCTTTTGGTCCAGTGAGAGCTCTTTGTCCAATGAGAGTGAGGAGATTCTGGTTTTCAGGGAACCACTGTGTGGGTCTTGTAGATTACAGGGTCTGATGGTGTGTTTGGTTAGGGAACATGTCAATAGGAGTCTTCCCTGCTGGCCTGCAACTGGTACAGAGATGGGTGGGGGCTCCCAGGGACTCTTTGTGCCCCAACACCTAGGCCCTAGAGGCAGGACTCTCTGGGTGGGAGAAGAGTCACTCACTTCTTGGTCCATAATCCTAAAATTTTCTTTGTGTCCCTATAAGATACAGCACCTTCATCCAGCAGAAAGTAGTATGAGAAGCTACGCCCAAATTCGAAAATATACCAAGCTGGCTTTAGAGATGGAATTGGCTCACTCCTTCTCTAAACCCAAGCATATTGCTAAAAAAAAAAAAAAAAGATTGAGAAATTTTTCTGTCCCATATCAGAAGAGTCCTCTCATGTGGGACAGAGCAAAACCAATATTTTTATTTAAAGCAAGTTGATTATAAATGTGATCGCTTTCTAAAAAAGAAAAACATATATGTTATAGATATGATAGGATAAAAGTGTAGCTTAATGAACCTACATTTAAAGAGCAACAACTTGTTTAAAATGTTTTACATTGGTATAGATTTTAGTTTATTGATACAAATTTAAAGTTAATTTTGTTATACTGTACGTGTATTTTTACTCTTGTTTAAGGTATTATGTTTATACAACTCATTTAAATTTTAATGGAACAATTAGACTTCTATGATAGTCAAACTTAGTCATGTTAAGTTTTCTAGATAAACATAGATATATTTCAGATAGATAGGTAATGTTCAAATACTTCAAAGACCTACAGAATATGGCATTTAAAATATTTTAAAAATTAGATTTTCTGGACAGTGAGACATGTCTGCTCCTGGAAGCACCGATTTACTTCAGAGAGTGGGATGGGCATCGAAGACACTCTGTATGGAGTTATCTTCTTCTTGGCAAAAAGAGGCATTTGGGCAAGAAACTGTTCTTGTCCTGGACTGCTTGATCAATTGGACATGCAGGACCCATAGGAAGATGACCACTGAACTTTGCTTAGCAAAATGGTCCTTCAGGTTCCTACTTCACAGGAAACTGCCAGACATTCTACAGGACACAGAGAGAAGTGACTGAGAGACTCTAGGTATGTGGGCTGAAGACAGATGCCCCAACTTTACAGATAAATTTCAGATGACTGTCCAGGCTGCCAGCTTTCTCTGTCTACTCTCACAAGACTCCTGAATGTTGCTTGCATCCTTCTCCCATTTCTCAGGTAATATTACATCCTTCTGAGGTCTTTAATGTAGTTGAACACTAGATAGTTATAATTTCCTTAGTTATGATAAGAGATAAGTTAGATATAAAACCTTAGACTCACAAATATAAGATAGATAGGATATCTTCTTTAATTTTGCCAAATACAAATAGACTAGATATTATAAATAGACTAGATATTGTAACTGTAATTCTTGCTTGATAATTGTTTTGTTATATGTAATTTTACTATGTTAAAGTTAAAACCTTCCTTTTTGAAAAAAAGAAAAAGGGAAGTGCTGTGGATTATTGATTGATAAATAAAATGCTGATTGGTCAGTAGCCAAGCAAGAAGTGTAGGTCGGGACAAAGAGAGAGGAGAAGACTGAGAAGTGGAAGGCTGAGTTAGAGAGTTGCTGCCAGCTGCTACGATGAGGAGCAGAATGTAAAGTACCAGTAAGCCACAAGCCATATGGCAAGATATAGATTAATAGAAAAGCCTTAATTTAAGATAGAAGAACTAGATAACAGGAAGCCTGCCATGGCCATACAGTTCATAAGTAATATTAGTGTCTGAGTGATTATTTTATAAGTGGGCTGTGGGACTGCGGGGCTTGCCGGGACCCAGAGAGAAACTCTCCAGCTACAATGGCCTATTTTCTAGGATAGACACATGTCCTTCCTCTATACAGATTAGATATTGCAACCAGAGGCTTTTCTCTGTCCTGTCCCATCTTGCATCTACTTTTAAACAACCACCCAGAGGCTTATATTAATTAAAAATGCTTATCTGATGGCTCAGGCTTTTTACTAGCTAGCTCTTACAACTTAAATTAACCCATTTATATTAATCCATATATTGCCACATGGCTGTGACATTATCAGTCTACTGGTATTTTGCTCCTTGGGTGATTGGATAGTATCCCCCCTTACTCTACCCTTCTTCTCCCTGTCTCTCTGGTTGGATTTCTCACCTGGATCTTATCTTGCCTTGCCATAGGCCAAAGCAGCTTTATTTATTAACCAATGGGAACAATACATATTCACAGCATACAGAAGGAAACCCCACATCAGGACATCTCTGAATGAAAGCCTAAAGTTGTTTTTACTCCTAGACATCCTTAAAGCCTCTATTTTTGTCTATTTTGCACCATGTTGCTGAAGTTACCACATCTTTCAAATGTTACTTTGCTTAAGCCATCATAGGCACTCTGGGTATATGGCTCTCTGGGTACTAGGTTGTGTAGTCATTTCAAGGCATAGTTCAATATTCCACACACAGTGTGGATAAACATGTAACAGAACTTGGAATAACATTTTTCTTAGTAAGTGTTGATGGATGAATATAATTTTTATCACATAGTCATTCAGATCTTATTTTGGAACAATAGATCTAGGCTCCATTAGAAAGGCAAGGCAAGTATTCAAGGGCTTTCTCCTGAAATCATCCCAGATGACTTAAACCTGTATTCAGAAGACACTATCATTACTACTGATCCTATTAATCTTCCTTCTGGAGAGCTAGGCATGGCAAGGATAGGTATTCTTCAAGAGTCCACTGTGAAAGACTACCTGTGATGATTTGTTCTTTTTGTCTCCCAGAGTACTCAAGATTACCAACTGTGGTTTTGTCATGGCCACCATGAAGCCCCAAGACTACTCCAAAGTAAGTAACAGTGGAAATCTAAAGAGGGTTGACCAAGGCAATGTTTTTACCCTGAATTATCAATGTTTTTATCATTCAGTCTTAAAGTTAAATGCACATTAAAATAAAATAGCTTGAACATTATTTCATTCATTTAATTCATAATTACCAACTACTTAGTATAAGGCAGTATAAGACAAACTGCTAAAAGGTCATATTAATAAAAAACCAGGAACCAGATATGGAGGTGAAAATTGAGTAATCAGAGGAATAGAACAAGCCACAGCCAACCTTACCTTACCAACTCCTCAGCCTCCAGTGAGAGCTACTTTCTCTATACTCATGCCTATATACCTATCTGTGCCCTGCCATCTTACTTCCTCTCTCCATCCAGCTTCATCATTTCCTCTTTCTGCCCAGCTCTACCACTTCCTGTCTGTCTGTCCAGACCGTTAGACCTCTATGGTTAACTACCTGACATCTATGTTTAATATGGTGGATGGCTTTTTTCTCCGATTCCAGATTAGCTTTACTGGGGCACACAAAATAACACCACAAGGCAGTCAAATGATATCAGACTCTTTTTTGATATCATGAAGAGTCTATGGTCTGGTGAAAAACAACCTGGACTTTTCCTGTGCATTTCCATCTGAAAAACATAATTCTCCTAAAAAAGATAAACAAAACAAGAGTTTGGATGTCTTGTTTCTGAAGAAAAAAATTAAAAATTTTTATTTGTTGATTATCAAAAACAATCCTACAGGCTCAACAGATGTCTTAGTGATTAAAAGCACTTGTTGACTTATTCCTCTTGCACACAGCACCCACAGCCTTCCACAACTCCAGTTTTAGGGAATTTAATTCCCTCTTCTGACCTGTTCAGGCACCAGGCACATCATTGTACACAGATATGATTCAAATAAAACAGTTACATACATAAATAAGTCTAAAAATAAATTTTAAAAGATTATTTTATTCTGTTTGCTCCAAACTATATAGCTTCTGTTTAGGAATGAAAATGGAAAATCTAACCCTTTTTCTGAATCTGTGTAAATATAGTCAGTTCACATCTCTCTATGACAAGTATTTCCCCTCCATTGAATGAGAGATATTCATGTTGAGACTTCTGACGCCTACCTGACTGAATCACCTGCTATTCCTTATGTTGCATTTTTCTGGAATTTTTCACAAGATTATTGACACATAACTAATAGTAAAAGAAGGTTCAATAGAAGCACTAGGATAAGAATTGAAACTCTGATATTAGTAGGTGTGCTCATGAGGCTGACCTTCAAAAGCTACTGATATTCTAAGGCATGTAGTGACCCTCAGAAAATTAACAAAGAGAATGTGTGTGGGAGATGAGAGAACATTGCCTTGTTCAAACCTTTCTCACATATCCTGAGAACAATCTGTGGGGATCTTTTTGGCTATTCAATGTAAACTGAAATCAGAATACTATTTTTTCTACAATATTTATTTTCATGATTTTAATACTTTGGGCAATATCAGGTGCATGGTCCACTCACACATTTGACTGTTTTTTTCTTTATAGCACAGGGTATTTATATTGAGCCCAGGCAGGTAAGGGAATCCTGGTACTCACTGTCACTATCATATGACTGCTGGGAATACAGGCATGTGACAAAAAGGTATGGTCTTTTTGCTTTTTATAAGGTAGACACAATTGCAATTCTTAGTCAGTGATAAGACAAATGTGGAGGGGGGCACATCCCATAATTAGTGAAATATTTCAACTTGATATTTTAATTTCATGCTTTAGAAGAACTTTGTACATCATGGATGCTTCAGAAATCCCAAGAACTTAACAGTCTTGTTGATTTCTTAGCATTCATTTTGAATGTGTATTTCAACCCATAGGCCATACTCAAGTAAGTATACTCATGCCTAGATTGTTCAATATTGATCCCTTGGAAACTTCTGGAGTCTACTAATTTAAATGTTACTGTTACTCATGATCTGATAGTAGCACTGACACTGTATCTCTGTCAGAAGGAAAGACAAAGCAAGAGCTTAATAACATTGGTGATTAATCAGAAATGGACAAGGGTAAAGTTTCATAGTTTCCAGAAAACCATATCCACATCACAGCAAAAACCCTTTAAGATTCCTTTGGAGTAGAAAAAAAATATAAAACATGGGAAAGCAAATAAAACATTTAGGCATTAATTCCAATTTTGTAGAGGTAGTTCTAGCCCACAGTCACTGTCAGAAAATAGTTCAAGAATTCAGTCCTGTGAGGGGAATTTTGAATGCTTGTGAGAAAACTCTAAGAAAACAAGACAAAGGTCTTATGACCAGTTTTATCAAAAACACAGAAATGTTCTTAGAATGTGTTTTTGTGTTCTTCCCAAGTGTAGCAGATAGGAGTGAATTTACCTGAGTTGCTGTTATTCACCTCTCTCTATGGAAAAATGTATTTTTGTCATGTGCAGCTTGTCCTTGTGATTGTACATTTTACTCAAGTGACCCTTCCTATCCCTCAGAGTATAAATTGTCTGATGTTCTTAATAAAGTTGGCTACTGTATGAGACTTTAGTCCATCTCATTTTAAGGCCCCATATGCCAGGTTCATGGCCCCCTACATTGGTAAACAACTGCTGTGTGTCTAGAAGGCTTCTGTGTTTTCAACACCTTACAGCATCAACCTGACCTTTGTCAGGGAGAACAGCAATGGGAGGAAGCAGAAGCCAATCCACTCCACTGCTCCTAAGAACCCTGTCCTCATACTGTGAGTGGAAAGGGATTCTTTATAAATGTGGCAGACATGATGAGAGAGAAAATAGTGAATACAGCAGTACTTGACATAATTAACAGAATTTCTTAAAGAGTATCAGTCCTCAATATAAACATTTTTTCTTTTTTATTGTAAATATTGATTATGGAATGGGAAATATTTAAATTGATTAATATTAATATAAACAGTAAGATTTAAGTAAGATTCTAATGATGGAAAAAAATCTTGTTGCTGTCAAGGCAAAAAACCAGAAGGTCTTAAAGACTATCACAGAGGAACACAGCAAAAATCCCCCCTACACATTTTCTTCAAACAAAATGACAAGTTAAAAGTTTTCTTCTTTATTTTTAGAGTTCTCAGCTTACACAACCTTTCTCATCAAAGTATCCCAGGGTGGCTCCTGATGCTCTGGGGTATACAGTCTACTTTGCACAAAAGAACAAGGAGAAATATGTAATAACAATGCACGCTAAAGTATATTGGCTCACATTCATTACTATTACTTTCAACTCATATTCATATTTTCTTCTCATAGAACATGAACATCCCTATTGCATTATAAGGAGCAACATTCAAAATTCCTTCAATTGATGGGAATCAAGAAATTGCACAGCTTTTTTTCCCTGCCTGGACTATATGTGGAACAACCAGATATATAGGGGTGATTCATCCTAAAGCCCAGAGACCCAGCAAGAAGCCAGAGACAGAGCAGTCAAGCCCTGACTTTCCTTCAAGTGGCCTTTCACAATGCCAATTTCTATTTTGCATAAAGTATCAACGCATAGTTTCATTTCTTATTTGGAAAGGGGGCACTGTAGAAAATAGAAACTAAACAATATGTCCCAGGTCTGGATTAAGAGAATTCTAAGTGCTACAAGACTCAGCTTGTCTACAGGGTAAACATTTCATTCTTCCAGGCATATAGTCACCATAAACTGGTATGCCAAGGCACTGCATACATATAATCATGTGTGAACACATGATTTGGTGCCTTAGAATATGATTTTTAAGACCTGGATCCTCATGTGTTCCTCATCATATGGTTTTATGACCAGAGCAGAAAATTACTTAATAACTGCACTTAGACAAATATGTAATGAAGGCTATACAGAAAAGTTATATGTAAGGAATAGAAGATAATCTGTTCTGGGCTTGAGTAGAAATGACCTTAGGTTTCTATCCCAGTCTCTAATCTCATTTCAGGTCACAAATCAACTGTGTTTTGTGTGTGTTTTAGACCTGAGTCTGGACTATAGATGAACCTGATATTTATGTACTGAGTCCTTTAAATTTATTTAAATTTTTTTCCAATTATACCATACTTTCATGATTTTCCCCTCTCCTCTCCTTTGTACCAAACTTCCCATGATCCCCTTTGATTGCTTTCAAAATGTTGTCTTTTTAAAAAATTGTTACATGTATCCGTGTATAAACACATGTGCACATGAACACACTCACTCACTCACTCACTCACTCACTCACTCACTCACTCACTCACACATCTTACTCAGTCTGAATAATATTACTTGCGTTTTTCAGGCATGACTATTTGGTATTGGAAATACCAATATGTTGTATGCTGAGAAAGACTTTATTTTGTATTTTGTTCTGTGACTCCTTTGTTTACTGTTAATGCATTTGTAGTAACTTATTTAAGGTTTCATTATGGTCCAATATTCTAAGAACAATCTTGGGAGAGAAAAAGAAACATTGATCTCTTCTTTGAACTAACAAAGTGGGAGCATGGGCCCAGAGTCTGCCTGACAAATATAGTCATGTACACATTCTCATGAGGACATCTGCTGCTGATGAAAGAAATTTGACAGTGGTTCTTCAAAAAGCTCAGCAAGAAAGCTAAGAATGGAAAAGACACACTCTGATATTTGAGGACAATAGAACACTGCTTGATCTGAATACTAGTGAAGGTGGCTATGAAAATGATATGACCACTGAGGGCTCTGACAGTAAATAACTCAGGAAGCTTGTTCAACTGGGTATCAAGTACCTCATGATGTAAGGTGGGGGTTAGACAGCATTGTTTCTGAGAATTTCCACTGGAGAACAATTAGACCAGGTCTCTATGATGAACAGTGTAGAGTGTAGTGAAGAAGAGGATGCACACCTAACAGGATGGTTAGCCAATTTTGGAACATGGGGAATTTTGTATTATAAATGATTCCCTCTGTTTGCATGCATTACAACAGATACATATGCAATTGGAAATCTGTGATAAAAGTTGCATAAATTAAAATACTCCATGTAATGATCTCATCTCCTCTTTAGATACAGAGGAGCCAACAGTTAAGAGAAGATGACCTTTCATATCTTGGTTGTTCCACAAGGGCTCTGTGTCCTGTCAGGACCAAGAGTGCACACCCCTGCCCACTGCAAAGACAGGAAGTCTTTGGAAAAGATCTGACTGCCAATTGTGAGGATGGCAATCTGCCCACAGCAGTTCTGGTAGGTCTCACATGGTTCTCCTCTGGCTGCCCTGAGGACAAAATCCTGCTTCTCTTAAATATCTCCCCCCTTCGATTCTATCATCAATTGGAAAAACAAGTTTGCATCAAATCATTGGCTTAAGAATAGGAAGGTAAGAGAGGGCTATTCACCAGAAACTGTGTGTTGGAAAAGTTGGATTAAATCACTTTACTGTAGTGGAAAATCTGATTACAAATAAACACTGCCTGAGGTCTCAGGGTTAACATTAGGGTGGGATGGGTACAAAAGGAGATAGAAACACCAAAACCAGTTCAGGTCCTCTTCACACCAGCTCTTGCATTGCACCTGTGCACACCATTAGCCTGGTTCTCAAGAAGAAGGAAACCCTGCTCTGTGCTGCCAGTGGAGTGACAGGTGTTTCTCTTTCTTCTCTCAGGACATACTATCCTTTATTAGTGTAAGGGGACCAATCACTGAAGGTATCTTCAGAACATCTGGTGATATAAGAGCATTCCAAGTCTGATAAGAAGGGCTGGATTCTGGGACAGAAGTGAACTTGAACAATGAAAGTGTCCCTGTTAATCTACCTTAAAGGTAAGGAGAGTCCTTCCATCCTCTACACTCAGAATTCCTCGGACTCTGTGTGATCAGATTGGTGAAATGTTTATTTTTTACTTTAAAGTAAGTTTTATGTTGCCTGAATATAAATTTGGGAAACACTTGATTCTGGTGCCCTTGGAAGCAGGATGACATTGAATCCTATGATACTGGAGTTGTATAGTTGTAATACAAAATATGGGTGCTGGGAACAAAAGGTGGGTCCTCTGAGACAGCTGCCAATGATCACAACTTCTGAGCCAGCATTCCACAAAATAGTTTATGTTAACTTGTGTTATTGATGATTCAAATTTATTATTGATATGCTTTCTTTATTTAGAGCATGAGAGAAATAGTCTATGTAGTGGGGGGGAAAATTTCTGAGGGAACAAACATACTCATCTGGTAAGTGAAAAGCAGAATGAGAGACAGCCAGAGAGAAAGATGGGGTCTTATATTCCCTCTGTCACGTCTACATGATCTGTTTGCCTCACAGTTTGGCTTATCTATTAAAACTTAACTCACAGTTGAAGATCTTGAAAGATTAAGTCATTAATAGATAAATCCCCTGAGGAAATCAGTAACTAACAAATTTGACATGATGGGTTTAAACAAAGGAAGGGTACAAAGTTCAGTAGGAATAGGTATAAGGAAAGAGTTCTGGGAGTTGAATATGATCAAAATATTTTGAACTAAATTCAGAAAACTGATAAAGTTAAAAACAAATAGCAAAACTTTAATGTACAAATGCAAAGTTACATGACACTTTTTCTTGTTTTGTGAAAAATGACAGACAAAAACCTTTTTAAGGAAGCAAGGATATATTTTAGCTAGTAGATTCCAGGGATAAGGCCCATAGGAAGGAAGTCATAGTCATGTGACTCACAATGGGGCAGTATAGCATGAGGAATAGCTTACTCACTCACCTAGGACCATAGTTGGCTTGGGCTATGCACATCCCCCACCCCTTTTTAAACTATTCAACTACCAATCTACTGGCAGTATAAAATCTAAGACTCTATTAAGCTGCATGTTAAGTCCAAATAGAGTAATAAAATACATTTTTTTCACTCATAACAACTATTAATGTAACCCACATTATGGACAATTCTGTTCAAATATGTTCCTTTATCTGTTCAGGTATGAAAACAAAGAGCAAAACCATCTTGAACTATTTGCATATGAAATACAGTAATCATCTGAGTGTGATCTTCCTGATAATCATTTCTTTCCTATCTTGTGCAAGAATGGTCAAACATAAAATTAGGTGCATCCTGGGAAGGAACATAAGTGATTAGTAAAGTTGACTTAACTCCACCATCTCAATCAAAAGACAGCTAATTTTCAGTATTGTTAAGCTTAGCAAGTGCCTTACTTTTTGACCTTTGCTGTGATAAAACACTGACGAAAAGAAGCTTATGAGGAAAGGATTCCATTCATGATACACTTCCAATTAGCAGTCAATTAGTGAGAAATATCAGGGCTCCCACTGATGCAGGGCAGGAACATGGAGGCTAGAACTGAAGCAGAAGGCATTCAGGAGTTCTGCTTACTGCTTTGCACCTATTTCTCTTTCTCAGAAAGCTTTCTTATAAAACCCAGGGTCAATAGCTCAAGGATAGCATCATCCTGGGGATCTGGGCCCTACAAATTCACTTGTTAGTCATGACAATATCCCACAGACTTCCCAACACTGTAGTCTAATCTATGGAGGCATTTTCTCAATTAAGATTCTCTCTTCTCAGATATGTCTACATGGTTTTCTACCTCTGGAACCAACTTCTTCTCTTAGTTAATTTTCTATTGCTGTGGTATAAAACCATGGCCAAGGCAACTTCTAGAAGCATGTGTTTATTTGGGGCTTCAAGATTAGAATCCTCACAATCACAGCAGAGGAGCATGGCTGCAGGCAGACAGAGCAACTCAAACAGGAAGCTGAGAGCTGAAGGTTCTTGTCTTGGACAGCAAACATGAAGTAGAGACAGTGCACTGGAAATGACTCAGGGCTTTTGAAAGCCTAAATTTCAACCAATGACGTACTTCCTCCAGGAAGGCCAATCACCTAAACACTAAAATGTCACAAAGAGGATATCAAGTTTTGAGACACCTGAAATTAAAGAAGCATCCCATTCAAACCACTGCAACCAAACTTCTCCTCCTTTTCATCTCAAAACAAACAAACAAACAAATAAAACCAAAGGATAATCAAAATACCTGTAAAGTCACTAATTCAATTCACTTTCAGTTCCTCTTGGCAGCATATCAGTTCCTAAATGTCTCTCTGTGTTCAAGTAGTGATTTTAAGTTCTCCCTCTGATATCCCATGACTCTGTGTCAAAAAATGTTCCGTTCCCAAAATGAGCCAGATTGGTACTAATTTTTTTCTTACCAATGTCTATTCATTTGACTGGGTCAGGTAAAACCAACACTTCAAATGAGGAGAAGACTGTACCAAATAGGTCAGCCTATCCCTCAGCTGCCCACAGGATGCCTACTGATCCATTAAGTCAGCTCTGCTCTTACATGAATTCTAAGGACCCCTTTGGAGGGTGTTCATTGCCACCCTGACCGGGAAATCCTGACTTCTCCCACAAAGCTGTACTGGGGGTGAGCTGACCTCAGAGAGGCTTAGTCCCTCTGCTTTGTCACACCCACTTATTACCAACAGGATCATCAGGGACTTGCACAACTTCTCAGAAGGATCTTAGAGGCTCTAGGATAATACCCTCGAGAGGTAGAATGTTCTCTCCTTGCACAGCTCTTCATCTCTGTCCATGGAAGAAATCAAGCCCTAGTAGCTATGATAACCTTCTCCCGGCCTGTGGAGCTCCCCCCACACCAAAGACTCCCCCTGGTGTTTACAAGAAAAAACTATTAAAAACATGGAGAGTGGGGAAGAAGAAAGCAATGTAGATCAATGGCCCAGAGAACCATCTTGAGACTTGCCCTCTCTCTATCTCTCACCTCTCTGGATTAGGGTGAGCCTAAACAAAACCAGTGACCCTGTCTTCTCCTTTTCATTCTTCAATTCTAGATGGACTGAGAGAGGGTTCTAGGTGTCCAGCTCATTCCTTTGGGACTTTCTTCCAGCATGTCCCAAACCTAGATAGATTGCAGAGGGGATATCCTAGGAGAGAGAAGGATTAAACAGTGTGGGTTTATGAGGTGTGTTGTTTCAGCTTGAGAAATCCCAGTTTCCCACCTCCCCTCACTCCCCAATCTCAAGTCAATTAGTCAAGAGTCACTATGTTTTAAAAAGTAATAGAAAAGTTTATGATAGAAATCAACATATGCAGGAAAAAAATGTCTTATGAAATTCCACTAATAGTCATGATAAGAAAATTTAGAAAACTGACAGAGACATATAGTATTATTTTTGCTATTGAATACATAAATATATCTGTATCCTCTTCCCCATAGATTTCTGAGTGTTGAGGGGAGAGATGTGATGCTTGATATTTCTTTCAGGGCTGAGGAAAATGGAAATTAAAACTATTTTGAGATTCTATTTTAATGAATTCAGAATGTCCAAGATTAATAAAACAACTGATAGTAAGGATAATAAGGAAGGGGGAACACTTATTTGTTGTTGATGGGATGCAAACTGGAAGAGTCACTGTGGAATTCAATGTGGAATTTCATCAAATAGATGAAAATAGATTTGCCACAAGATCCAGATCTACCACTCTTGGGCATTTACTCAATGGACTCTACATCTGATATAGATGTTTACTCATCCTTGTTCATTTCTGTTCTAGGCTGGGGATGTCTTTCTGTATGCTGTGAATGTAATGCTCTGATTGATTGAGAAATAAAATGCTGATTGGCCAGTAGCCAGACAGGAAGTATATTATAGACTGGATAAGCAGAGAGGAGAATGCTGGGAAAAGAAAGGCTGAGTCAGGAATTGCCAGCCAGACACAGAGGAAGTGAAATGTAAAAGTACCGGTAAGCCACAAGCCATGTGGCAACTTATAGATTAATAGAAATAGGTTAATTTAAGATATAAGAACTAAGCCGGGCGGTGGTGGCGCACGCCTTTAATCCCAGCACTCGGGAGGCAGAGCCAGGCAGATCTCTGTGAGTTCGAGGCCAGTCTGGTCTCCAAAGCGAGTTCCAGGAAAGGTGCAAAGCTACACAGAGAAACCCTGTCTCAAAAAACCAAAAAAAAAAAAAAAAGATATAAGAACTAGATAGGAAGAAGCCTGAGCTATGGCCATACAGTTTATAAATAATATAAGTCTCTGTGTGTCTACTTGGATCAGAGCAGCTACGGGCTTGAGTGGGACTAGGAAAAACTCCAGCTACTGTTCTATTTATAATAGACAAACCTGGAAACAGCCTAGATGTACACCATCCAATGAATAGGCAATAAAAATGTGGGACATTTACACAATCAAATAGTATTCATCTATTAAGAAAAGTGAAATTATGACATTTGCAGGTAAATGGGTGGGACTAGAAGCAATCACCCTAAATAAGGTTCCTGCACTGTTGGTGTGAAAGTTGACCAAGGTAACTTGCATGGCTGTGTTTTCAACAGGATGGATACAGCTTAAGTTTAAATCTACAGAATATGTACATAGATGAGAAATCCGTGCTGGATCTGAGAGAAATTTCCTCCTATACAATCACAGAACACAATGCCTCTGATTAATGGAATTGGTACTACCCACAGTGTCAAGCCTCAGCTGCTCTACACGCCCTTTCAGTGTTAAAAACCAGCAATACCTAGGTGACTCTTGCATATTATCAAATTCAGCTGCCAGCACAAGGTGCACAGACTGGACCTCCTCTTGACCAGAGCTTATTGTGTGCTGGCACTGAGAAAACACTTCTCAAAAGACTTCACCTCAAAAATGCTGATTTCTTCCTAATCATCAGTATCTCAGGTTCAGCCAAGCAGCATCGGTTGTCCCAGCAAGCAGTGGTTTGTTCTAGTGGTGCTAGTTTCTACTTAATGACAACCATCTTTTCAGTCTCAGCTGACCAGAACCATAGATGCTTAGTAAAACACAGCACACAGATGGCTTTGACAGAACTTTACTTCACTGTAAAACTTCACAAGCCGGGCCTCCATCATCTGCATTATTATTTCATTATTTTCAAAGTTCCCAGAACAGCTCAATAAGCTCTGAATACTCAGTAGTTTTTCGAGCCCAAGTTTCAAATTCCTTCTTCCATCATTTCCCAATTAGTATAGTCAGTGTCTTAGGATTTCTATTGCTATGATAATGCACCACGACTAGACACAATTGGGGAGGAAAGGGTTTATGTTAGCTCACAGTTCCTTCTCACAGAAATCCTGGGCAACAACTCAAGAACCTATATTCTGTAACTAAACAGAGGTCATGGAGGAACACTGATTGCGGATTGGTCATCATGGTGGTCTCAGCCTGATTTTTTATTGCATCTAGTACCAACAGCCTAGGACTGGTGGTTTCTTTGGTGAGCTAGGTCCTCCACCTTCAATGATCAATCAAGAAATGCCCCACAAGCTTGCCCAGAGGCAATTGTTCTTTCCTCTTTGATCTCATTCACTGTGTCAAGATGACAAACAAAAACCAATTGGCAGAAAAATCAACTCCTTGTCATTTTGAGACAAGCACAGTACTATTCAACTACAAAATTTTATTTCTTGTTTAGCACGAAGATCATATATTATCTTTGTTAATATCTCAATATAAATGCATTCCACATTTTAAATTGCTTTTACATTTTATTTTTGAGATTATAATTAAATATTATTCCCTTTTCCTATCTTCAAACACTCCCATAGACCCTGACCCAATCACCTTGAATACTTTATTCATCACTTGTTATTGTTTGAGTATATATATATATATATATATATATATATATAATATACAAATACATATATACCAATATAATGTAATCAGTTCTGAATAATGTTACCTGCATGTATGTTTTTATGGCTGATATATAGCATTGGGGACTTTTCCTCAAGTCTTTACAAATTTAGGGGAGGAAGGATTGGGGGAACCAGAGGGGCAATGGAAATAAGAAAACCCACAGAATCAGCTAACCTGAGATCATAGGGGCTTGTGGATATTGAACTGCCAACCAGAGAACTTGCATGGGACTGACCTAGGCCCTTTGCACATGTTAGAGTTGGATAGCTTGGTTTTCTTGGGGGACTCCTAACAGAGGAAGCAGCGCTGTCTCTGACTCTGTTACCTCATTTTGGAACCCTTCCCTCCCACTGGGTTTCCTTGTGCAGTCTTTTTTTTTTTTAATTTAATTTTATTTTACAATACCATTCAGTTCTACATATCAGCCACGGAGTCCCTTGTTCTCCCCCCTCCCGCCCCCTCCCTTTCCCTCCAGCCTACCCCCCATTCCCACCTCCTCCAAGACAAAGCCTCCCCCGAGGACTGAGATCAACCTGGTAGACTCAGTCCAGGCAGGACCATTCCCCTCCTCCCAGGCCGAGCCAAGCGACCCTGCATAAGCCCCAGGTTTCAAACAGCCAGCTCATGCAATGAGCACAGGACCCAGTCCCACTGCCTGGATGCCTCCCAAACAAATCAAGCCAATCAACTGTCTCACCCATTCAGAGGGCCTGATCCAGTTGGGGGCCCCTCAGCCATTGGTTCATAGTTCATGTGTTTCCATTCATTTGGCTATTTGTTCCTGTACCGGCTCAGCCTTGTGCAGTCTTAATAAGAGCTGAGGTGCCTAGTTTTATTGCCACTTGATATGCCATGGCCGGCTGATGTACATGTGAGGCCTGCACTTTTCTGAAAAGAAAAGATAAGGAAATGATGGGAGGGAATATCAGGGAGGACTTGGAGGAGAGAAGGGATGGAGGGGAAACTGTGATAGGGCTAAGAAAAAAATTAATTAATTAATAAAAACATTTTCTTTTTAAAAATATACAAAGTCACTTACAAAGTTCACCTTCTCTAAAATATTCAGTCCTTTCAAAATTCCAAAATATCTTTTTTAAGCTCAAATCTTTCAATTATCACATCCTTATTAGTTAAACACTTCTTAACTCTGTAAAGGCAGTGCCAAAGTTCAGTTACAATCAGATCAAAACAAAAGTCCCAAAGTGTAAAGTTTCGACATCAGATGTCAGACCCTCACAATCTTCTGTATTATAAAATACATCAGTTCCCCACTTCTGCCATTGGCAGCACACACAACTGGTCTTGCTGGCTCAGTCTAGCTTTACTCCACGCCTATTGCAGATCTCATGGTACTGCTATCTCCCAAATGCTAGGATTTCTGTTGTAACCGAGCTGCACTTTATCAATAGCCTCTTCTCGGCTTTCTGGTAATTCTGAACCTCTCATGTGGTTCTCTCCATAGTCCCTTCGACCCTCATGCTTTTACTGAAACTGAGACTGTACCTTCACCACTGTCCTCTAATACCAGACATTATTTCCATTTTTTGAAAGGGCCTTAAGTGCAATCAAGCAGCTGATAGCTACCTCAAAGTTAGGAGTGCTATTATGGCTCTCTTAGAGACAACTTGTCAAGCAAGTTATTGTTGTAGTTCATAGATAAAGCTATGTGAAACTATTGGTTGCTTCATTCCCTTACTAGCCTGGATGAAACATTCCAATACGATGAAATCTATTCATAATGAAGGAGGCTTTCAGGTCAAGTCAACTTGAATTCTCCTAGACCTATGTCTGAAGTGCATGGTGTCTTCAGCTATAGGTAAATGCCTTCAACCTCTAGAATACAACCAAGGGCAACAGCAACAGGCTAAATTGTTTTAGGAGTCTCTTGACTTCCTTATCAAAAATGGAGAAAAAAAAGGTTTTTTCCCCCCATGACTAGTACTAGTAGTTTTGTTAGACAGTCTATGGCCTTTATGACAAGCACTGTCCACCCAAGTGTCATAACATCATCCCCACTTATATGTATTTTATGTAATTTCTATAAATTAAAGAGCAATATGATTCTTAATGATCTTTTCAAGCTACTGACCTCCCACCCTTCTCTTCAGTTATCTCCCATCCTATATCTTCCTATTCCTCCCTTCTTATCACTTGCATATTGCTACTTCACGATATAGAGTTTCTACCTCAGCCCCCTGTTGATGTAACAGTCTTATTAAATAAGAAACACAGAGCCAAATGCAAAGTTAAAAGCCCAAGAGTTCAGAGCAGTAGCTAAGAGCTGAGACTAAAAACCCTTTTTACCCTTGGCTGCCGCTGCCGTCCTTCCCCTCAGAAAGAGGCCTTCTTCCTGTGTGTCTGTCTTTTTATTGACTTTCTGTTCTGCCTTCTTATTGGTTGTAAACCAAACCACATGACCTCCTCATCACTGCCTGTCTATTCAGACCTCTAGGTCTCTATGATTGGTGTTGAGATTAAAGGCGTGTGTCTCCATGCTGGCTGTATCCTTGAACACACAGAGATCTTCCTGTCATGTGATCGGGATTAAGGGTGTGTGCTACCACTACCAGACTTCTGCTATGGCTTGCAATTAGCTCTGATCCTCAGGTAACTTTATTTATTAATATACAAATAAAATCATATTTCAGTACAAATAAAATGTCACTGCAGCCCTCAATAGTCTCTTTTTATTTTCCTGATTTCTCTAGTTTCTCCTGGTTTTATTCTTGCGTCTGAAGATTTGTAGCTAGGAATCATAATTCAGTGTTTATCTTTATGTATTTGGGTTACCTCATTCAATATCATATTTTATAGACCTATCTATTTACTTTGAAACTTTATAATTTCATTTTTTTTAAAGCTGAATAGATTCCCAGTGTATATATGCATCATATTTTTGTTATTTTTTCACAAGTTCAAGGACATTTACACTGTTTCTATATCCTAGATATTGTCATAAATAGGCAATGAGCAATCTTGAGTGATTATTGATGTTAAGACTAGTAATTTTTCTAGTGAATGATTCAAAATGAAACACTGTCAGAGAGGTAAGGAGATAGTTTTATTTTTTTTTAAGTATTACAATCTAAAAATTTTGTCTGTTTAGGCTAATTTTATCCATTTATTCATGTTCAAAAAGAGGTTTCTGTGCAGGAACATAGGAAGTGTGAGAACCACAGAGCACTATAAAACTCAAAGAAGACTGCTCTGTTCATTTACTACTACAATCAACAATAGCCAACTTTATTCAGAGCTTCAAGCAATTTATACTCTGAGAGTTAAGTAGAGTCACATGAGTAACTTGTTCAATCACAACGACAAGCCACACACACTGCAAATATGCTTTTCCATAGAGGCACATGAATAACAACAAATGAATAAGCTCGTTCTTATCTCCTTCATCTGGGATGAAAATGAAAACACATTCCAAGAACAACGTGTAAATGAATGGGACTGTGTTTTTAAGAAGCTGAGGTCACAAAACTCATGTCTTGTTTTCTCACAAGCACTCAGAATTCTCACATGACTCCATTCTTGGACTGTGTTCTGACAAATGTGTTTAACTCTTTCTATTTTGCAAGATTGTTTGGCTTACCATGGAGTTGATATAATCATATTAATGCTCATTGGTGCTCAAAAGGAACCATCAGATTCTGTCAGCATTGCACTGTGAATTCCATTTAAACTTATAATTACAGATAGAGAAATAATGTCAGAAAATGAAGTACTTTTCTTTATCATTTGGTTACATAGTTGGACTAAAGAAGTAAGTAAGGTGATATTTAAGTACAAATACAGACAAAGAAATCTATAGGATCACAATTATAATTAATCTATTGAAATATTGAAACCTTATATTAATAGGTACATTGGTCATTTACCTCCATGTAGATTCCCATATTGTAAAATTTATGAATATTTTACTAATATTTTGATGATATTCTAAACAGTAATGGATATTTGTAGTGTTCAAATTCTGTAATGAAGATTCAAGAACTTTTTTTCTATTCGGGGAGTGAGAGAGACAGATGAAATGGGGGACACTAGAAGAACAGGGCCCTATAAAATAAATGAACAAAGCACATATAGCTCCACAGAGACTGAAGCAGCAATCACCGGGCCCACACAGGTCTGCACCAGGTCTTCTGAACATATACAATGAATGTGTAAATGAATGGGACTCAGAATCTTGTGTCTACTCTTGGGTCTCTTTTATTTTTTTTTTATTGATTTGTCTTGCCCAACTTCAATCTGATGGTTTTTGTTTTATCTTATTGTATTTTATGTTGATATGTTGTGTTATTTCTTAGAAGACTGTTCTTTTCTAATGGATAGAGAAATGGACTGGGCCAGATGGGAGAGAAGGTTTGTGTCTGTGAGAGAACTGAGAGGAGTAGAGGGAGGGGAAACTATATTTAGATTATATCGTATGAGAAAAAATTAATAAGAAGGAGAAGGAAGAAAATATGATTCAACAGAAAAGAAAAGAGAATTGGTTTTTTTAAGCTTTAAATAATAGCAATAAAACAAAATGGAATCATTTTACGTTTAAAGGTTTTTATGGTGATGTCATAGATGATGGAATGCATATAAAGAATGTCATTTTACTTAACTCTAACTTCTTAAATAAGCATCATTGTGAAGGAAAAGATTACATATCCAAGTACTTAACATACTGGATTGTGAAACCTGCCCACTCTTTATTTTCCTGCTTAATTTGACTTACATACTTAAACAGCTGGTTCATTCTTTGCCTTTACATTATTATTACAGGGGTATTGGTTTTATTAATATCCAAACTATTTTTCAAATATCAATGTAAGACATGAAAATTTCTTTTAACCTCTATTCTAAATTTTACCTCATACTGCAATACATTTATTAAACATTGTAATTAGATATCACTATGTTTATGTGTGTTGGCTTGCTTAGTCTGTTATTTGTAAATACATGTCATCTGATTTTTTTGTGAAATAATTAAATACTCAGCCTCAATTAATGTTCTGGATCCAGAGTATACACTGCCTGGGGAATGAGGCATGGCCCTGGTAACTTTCTGAAGCTTGAGGTCTTACAGAAGAGAGGAAATTATGATTTAAGATCCAGGAAGTGGCCTATTGGGCTCACTTAATTATTGTGACTTATCATTGTAAATCATTTTCTGTGATCCAGGGTTGTACTAAGAGAAGAGATGGGGCCTTACAGTCATCTCAGGGTTTGGAAAGACAAATTCCAATATATAATAATGGAATTGGTGGATGATTTTTATGAAATCCCATTCCCTGAAGCATTATTTAAGTTCTTTAATCAGATCCAGGGTCATAGAGATGATCACCTACAAGAAGAAAAAAAGACATGTACCAAGGGGAAGAGTATTGAAATAGATGCAGGCAAAAAAAATAGGTTTCAAATTAAGTTTAGTAAGTACTGTTAAGTTTTTCCACTCCTGGTTTCTTCTTGGACTGTGTAAGGAATCTTGAGATGGAAAAGAAATGCAGAACACCAGGACAGACTCAGAAATGGAAATTCTTTTGTGTGTAAGTAACATATTTGAAAGCATTTGTACAAAACATTGACTTTAAGGAACATCGAGATCTACTTTTCTAATTGTTCAGAGTAATTCAGGGCTGTGGAAGACCTCTCTCAGTTACACATTCCAGAGAAACAGCAGCTGGACCGGGAAGGCACACAGAATCTAATGGGTAGCAAAAGATGCACATTCAAATGGCAGTAGGAAACCAAAGAATTCACCAGTGATGCTAAATTTGATAACAGTGCAGGCTAAGAGCCGAGAAAAAGCCATGCCTACACTGAAGTTGTGCATAGTACTGTGGTGCATTGGTACCTGGCATAGGGAGAATCTATGCTGATCTCTGATCAACCTATGCTCAAGGCAGGGACCTTGGAGCTACACCTTTCACTTTGGGTCTGTAGGTGGAAAATCAGGAATTCTCCCTGACAACACTTCTACAGTGAATGTGCAGGTAATTTAATTCCCAGACTGCTCTGGACAAATTAATGAACGTGGTATCCCAGCCTACTGTCTCCACCTGTGCAAACTGACCACCTGCCACTCATGGGAACATGGAGGATGATGGGTCAATTGCAGACCATGGATGTTGGTTTTTTTTTTGTAGATGAGACCAGTCCTGGTCTCAGACATAGGCTACAGTGAACCTCAACGAGGTTGCCAACCCATGTAAAATCTAAGCAAAGGAGTGCTTTGAAGAAGTATGAGATGGGCCTGTCCTTTTGTTGTGTCTTTGAGCTAGAACATCAGGCCTTCTCTATGGGCTAACCCAGGCAGTGGTCTTTGCCTGAAACACCTAAACAAACACTCAGTTCTTTCCAGATCTCTATACTAGATCATGAACCTGTTAGAGCTATGCCGGCATTCTCTGGCCAGATTTCTAGACAGCATGCAAGTACAAGAAGAAACTCTTTCAGGCAATGGAGAGTGTAAGCAAGGTGTAGTGAAACTAGTGACCCAGACCACTCCATAGGCAGAAAGAGATGTTCCTTGGGGAAAACAAACTACTGGTGCAGAGAATAGCAGCTGGCATCAAAAGCCTTGTCAGTTTCATGGGGACAGATAGCAGCAGGAGGAGGAGTGCAGGCCAGCACAGCCTAGGAATTAGCATATACAATTTGAACCTTTGTAGGCCACTTGGGTTAATCAGGAACTAGAGGACCATTCGGGATGGATGAGGGAAGAAGTAGATTTTCCCAATAAGTAGAAATCCGCATTATAAGTTTTCTGAGGCATGTTGATGTTAGATTTTTTATACCAGATAGCAATTTCTGTTCACCCAATCAAGAGAGTTTCCTAGGCTGTCATTTGTGCTGTTGTCTGCAGCACTGCCATTCATGGAGCCTGCTTTGGCCCTGACAGGGAGAGACTGTAGGAGGATGAAGGAAGAAAAAGGTACAAAGATGATGGCATTTAAAATTTCTTTAGCAATTTCTTTAGCCACTTGAGTAAAGTTCACCATCTCTATCAAATTATAAAGAGGGTTTAGGACATGGTGAGGCATATAAAACAAGTGCCATTTTTAAGAATTGTCTTAGAAGTCCGGAGAAGTGCTTCATAAGCTGATCGTGTTTAAGGACAAGACATAGCACTGGCACGTTTATTTGTTTTCTTGGTTTAAGTCCAATTGACAATGTAAAATAAAAACTGCTCTCAAACACCTACTGCAATTTATCAGTGCAAGCGCAAGAATGGTTTTGTGTTAACTGACGAAAGTGCAATGCATAATATTGGAGAAACAGCTGACAAGTGTGCGACGTAGGAAGTTTCATACTTGTTAACTATAGTGTACTATGGAAATCTTCACATCCACAGTATCTTTTGGAATAGTGATTATGTTATTTACCTTCCTGATTTTTGAAATTTGTTCATTTCAACACATACTTTGTAGACCTTCCAAGTTATGAGGGTGATGAAGGAAGGCAGTTTGAAAACACCTTTGTGGATTTCTCTCTATTCATGCAGGGAAGCCTTATCTAAACTCAACCTGCTTCGTTTATAAACTCAAAAGGACTTTGAGAATTTAGAGTCTTGCATTTCACTTCTCCCCACCCTGACTGTATAAGGAAGTCCCAAATTTTCAGATGGAGAATGACCAGACAGTTCACTGGAGACACATAGATGGAAATCTAGTATTTTTAGAATGACTCACTAAGAAGCTCAGCTGTTTCTACACAGCATAGCATGTATCATTCTGTGACAAGATGCTGGAAAATACAAAAGAATGACAGCGCACCCTATTTAGAGATGGTAAATTTCCCCTGAGACAATCCTCTGACATTACCTCTTGACTCCATGCCCATGCAACTGGGTGTATTTCAGAAATGAGTTCTAAAACATGGAGGAGGGGTATGAGCAGTCAGCATGGAATCAGGACTAAACACTTGTTTTTATTTCTGGGGAAGCTTTCCTTCTTTGTTTTTGGTTCAATTGTAAATTTTTAGAAATAACTTTGTTTTATCATAAATATATTTATTCGAATGAGTGATTGATTTGGGCAGGGGAGACAGTGATATGTATGCTAATATTCACATATGTTGGTCAGAGGACAACTTGAAGGAGTCATTCCTATCCTTCTACCTATGATCCCTAGGGATATAACTCAGGATGGTAGGCTTGGCAGCAGGTGCCTTTATTTGTTGAGCTATTGGTGCAGGAGAATTGTTTGTACAGCCATTCCATTGTGGTAGTAACGGCACCTTGAATGAAAGGAGTCAGTTAAGGCATGAAAACCAGGAACTAGAATCTGGTTAAGCTTTTAGGCTTTTGAGCAGCAGTTCAGCTGAGACCCATTCAGATGAGGACACAGAGGCTTCCAGTTTGAGGAAACAAGATCAGCTGAGGAACTGGCAAGGTGAGGTAGCTGTGACTTGTTCTGCTTCTCTGATCTTTCAGCATTCACCAACAACAACCCCCCCCCAAAATGAGGTAGCTATGGTTTGTTCTGCATCTCTGGTCTTTCAGCGTTCACCCCAATACTTGGCTCCAGGTTTGTTTTTTATTAATAAGACCTTCTAAGATTTGTGCTACAGTTAGTGAATGGCTTACCAGAATTAGCCATAGAGTTCTTGGAGGACTGAGAAGGTCTGCTAGAAAGGACAGGAAGAACAAAGAGAAGATTTCTGGGAGATTTTCTGAAAGAGGTGGTTCAGGACAAATGTGCAGAGAGGGTCAGCCAATGGACTCCGCTGTCCTTGGATTTATCAGGTCTTTATCTCAATTTCTGACTCCTGAGTTTTTATTATACTGGAACAATTTAGATATTTGTTACACCTGGCATTCAACACTGGACATTGCAGCTGGAAGTTTCTGTACTGCCTGGTTCTGCAGCCATTCAAGTCCTGATTGGAGTAGTCTGTGAGGCTGGGTCATCTCAGCCAGTTGCCTTGAAGCTGTTCTCTATGTTCAATCATCTGGGTCATCACTCCCATTGGAGACCACCCATATTAACCTGGAAGGAATCCACTGCTTCTCATCTTCTGTGGAAACAAAAGCAGAATCTCTTTTCTAAAGGAACATATCCTTAGACCCAAATTCTGAAGTCAAGATACATTTAAAATATATATGTTGGTTTACTTAGTAGCCCCTACAATCAAATGTCTCTCTACAGTTAAAAATCCCAAAGACAACACAGTAATATACAGTATACAGACTCTGTGTATTTTCCATTTTTACCTTGCTTTTTTTTTTAAACTCTTTTTCTGTTTCAAGGACTTTTTCTGCCCTTTTTCTTTTCTCTCCCAAGACTACATTTATTTTTAAACACAGTGTAACCCATTTAGAGTTTTTTCCATACCAATCTGTTTCTTTGTGTATCTTTAATCCTTTTCTGTCAAGGAGAGTTTTTAAACTGCTAACTGTGCTGCTAGGATGAAAGTGCAGCTTTGATGGCTGGCTCTGCCCCACTCAGATTTCCAGCACGGCACAGGTACCAGTGAATCATGCTTACCTCCCGAATTCTGGGAAACAGAATTAAGTAGTGTGCAGCTGTGTTCTTAAGCCAGCAGCTGTGCTCTCAAGCCTGCAGGCAGTGGCAGAGGCTGGGAGAAATCTCTCTGTATCTTGGCCTATGGGAAGGACTGCAGGAGCCTGCCACACCACTTAGCTCATGGAGGCTGGTGGCCAGCTCCATCTCACTGGTAGCTGTCTGGAGATGCCTCTCTGCACTGCTGCTGGCATGAGACTGCGAGACTAAGAAGCCCAGGGCAGCTCTGTTTCTATGTGTTAAGAATCCTTTTTAAGCTTTATCATTTCTATATGGATGAATGCCCAATGGTGGGCAGCGGTTATAGCTGGAAGTTTCTGTACTGCCCAGTCCTGCAGTCATTCAATCCCAAATACACACATAGAGACTTATATTAATTATAAACTGTCTGATCTATTGCTCAGGGTTATAACTAACTAGCTCTTCTGCTTAAACTTACCCATAATTCTTGTCTATGTTTAGCCTGGTCTTGTACTGCCTGTGGCTTTTGCCCAGCCATGTTGCTCAGCTACAGCTAGCATCATCAGTGACAGGTGTGTGGTCATATCCCATACTGCATCCCTGCTGTGCAGATTTTCCCTACTGGTTTCCTTATGTTATATCTTCAAAAAGCTTACCCCTGTCTTTACAAACTGTTTGAGCAGCCACAGTGACCCCAGCTGTGCCCATCCTCTGTCACAACAAAGTAGAACCTTATCACTAAAGCTAATGACCTCCACACATCTCCACCTATACTGTCAGCATCATCAGAGCAGGTAAGAACTCTTGGGATGTTTTAAAGTTGGAAATGGGTTAAAACATAAAAGGGAGGAAAATCTTTCCCATGTTAAGAATAGAAAATATTACAATGAAGGGAGTTAGGACTCTGTTCAGTTCTACTATGGATGACTTGCAAATGAAAAAATAAATGCATTGATAAACAATTTTGCTGGTATTGACACTGTGTTGCTCACATTTATTACCATTTGGTAGTTAATATTTTATCCTTAAAAACATTTTGATAACTGGGGCAAATATAAGTTTTTGACTGACTAGATACAAACCTTAGAAAGACTTAAGATTGGTAAAATGCAAGCTTTAGAAAGATATACTGTTGATAAGATACAAGCCTTAGAAAGAATTACTAATGAAAATAAGAAGACTATGACTGATAAAATACAAACCTTAGAAGGACTTACTAATGAAAATTAGAAAAATTTGACACTAAGAAAAAAGTCTTAGCACTTCCTATTAATAAGATACAAGCTTTAGAAAGACCTACTAATGAAAATAAGAAAAATACACAGAAACAGACAGAGGAATTTAGAGCAGAACCTACTGCACTTTTTCATTAAGAAACTAAAGAGGAGCAACTTTAGCTTATTAGAAATCCAGCATTATCCAGTTACTATACAAGAATTATTACCAGATAATAGGCACCACCAAGGCTATGCAGAAGTTAATTAGGATCCTGTACAAATGTTAGACTTGAAGAGATTTAATGAAGCAGATTTATCATACGGTATGCATTCTCCCTTTTTTGAAGCATATGTTAAATTCATGGGCAATTAGGAACAGAATTATTCTACAAGACTGGAAAGATTTGGTTACAGCAATATTGTAAGCTGGTCCTCAGTAACAGTGGAAAACATGGTGGAGAGAGGAAGTTATCATAGAACAATTAAGTATGGCTAGAGGTATTGCAATTTCCCAAGAACAGCTTTCCTGTGAGGGCCAGTATACTGATTTGCAAAGACAATCTAGCTTGATTATCGCACTTTAGTTCTGTGCCATATAGCTGCTTTTAATGCTTGGGACAGAGTTGAAGAATCAGGAAAGAGGATTGAGTAATTCACTAAAATTATACAAGGTCCAAAGGAAGCTTTCACAGATTTTTTTTTTACAGAGATTTACACAAACTGTAAATAGAATGATATCAGATCCAGAATTTAGATAAATATTAATTGAATCTTTGGTTTTTGAAAATGCTAATTTAGAGTACAAAGAGGTGATTAGGCCTTTAAAGGAAAGATTACTACCCATAGATTAATAGATCTGAAATACTGCTGATACTGGAACTCATGCTTATGATGCTGCTTTGGTAGCAGAAGTAATTTGTAGAAATTTTAAGAAAAATAAAAATGTCAGATGTTCTAATTGTGGTAAACAAGGTTATTTGAGAAGAGGTTATAGTCAAGTTGTTCATAGGAATAATGTTTTTTTTAGACATAATCCAAACAGAAGGCCCCAGCCTTCTGGAGTATGCAGATGGTGTGGCAAAGGCATCGGACCAATGAATGAAGATCAACAAGGGACAGGCAAGGTAACCATTTATCTTTGGGAAATGACCTGAGGGGCCTCACACAGGCCCCCATATCAAATTTGGCTTAGTCATTCCCTGTAAGCATCAGGGAAAACCATCTTCAGAGACATTAAGAGACTTAATACCTGTTGTGAAAACCACACTGCTCTGGATATGATAACAGGCAGAAGAACTTATATAGATACAACAAAGGTTCAAGAGAGATCAGAAAACAAGTAATTCGGCAAACTGCTATAAATGATCAGAGACCAAACCTAAAATTAAATGCAAATGGCATCAAAATTGAGGATTTGGTAGACACAGGTGAAGATGTAACAATGTTTACCAAAATATTGGCATCCAGATTGGCCTCTTCAGTGGATAAATCTTCAACTTCTTGGGATTGGAATTTTATCTCACATAAAACAAAGTGCAAGATAGGTTGAATGCATAGTGAAAGAAGGACAGATAGGAAAATTAAAACCAAATGTGGCCAACATAGCAATGAATTAATGTGGATGTAATTTGTTGCAGCAATGGAAGAAACAGATTGACATTCCTTCAACCTAAGAAACAACCCATAAAATGAAGAATGCTCTGAGACAAATATTAAAAGGTATTGTCAAGTGTGGTCACAGACAGTGCAGGTTGTACATAAACAAGGCACAACAGCTTTTGACCTTTCAAAGGTACCAAGAGACCTACCTTTAAAATGGTCAACTTATGAACCTGTATAGGTGGAACAGTGGCCTTTGACATCAGAAAAAAAATCACAGGCATTAGAACAACTGGTACAGGAATAGTTAATGCTCAACATATTGAAGAACTGCCTAGTCACTGGGTTTCTTTTATATTTGTCATTAAAAAGAAATCTGGAAAAAGGGAAAAGTTAACAGATTTAAAAGTCATAAATAAGGTGATTCAGCCAATGGGCTCTTTGCAGCCTGGAATTCCTTTGCCTACTCTATTACCTAAAGGATGATCTGTTATAGTGATTGATTTAAAAGATTGTTTGTTTTTTAAACTATACCTTTACAAAACAGGATAAAGAAAAATTTCCCTTCACAGTGCCTACTTATAATTATTCCCAGTCTGTTAAAAGGTATCAGTGGAAAATTATTCCATAGGGGATGTTAAACAGCTCCACCTTGTTTCAATAATTTGTACAATAGCCATTGGAAATAATTCATAAACAGTTTCTTCAATCTATAATTTACCATTATAGGGATGATATCTTACTAGCTGGTTCAAACACAGATACTTTAGGAAACAAAATATTTGAAGAGGAAAAGAAAAATTTGCCTTGTTGGGGATTATAAATTCCTCCTGAAAAAATACAGAGAGGAGATTCTATTAATTACCTAGGATATAAGATAAGTTTACAAATATTCAACCATAGAGAGTACAAATTAGGATAGATCAATTATGAACTATTAATGATTTTCAAAATTTGCTGAGAAGTATTGACTGGCTATGGCCCACAACTGGATTGACAACTCAGGAACTAAGTAATTTATTTCAAAACTTACAAAGTAATAAGAACTTAAATAGTCCATGAAAATATCAGCTGAGGCTGAGACAGAATTCGCTTTGGTAGAAAAGAAATTAAAAGATGTATGATGCACATGTGGATTGTCTAGGTCCAAAGCTTGATTGTGGTCTGGTTATTTTACCTTCTCTGCATTCTGTACATGATTTCTTATGCAGAGTGAAGATAATATCTTAGAGTAGATATTTTTGCCACATAGGTGGAGCTTCCGGAGTCCATTTGGCGAGGAAGAGGAGGGATTGTTTGAGTGAGAATTGTTGAGACCATGATTGGAAAAAGCACAGGGACAAATAGCCAAACTAGTGGAAACACATGAACTATGAACCAATAGCTGAGGAGCCCCCAACTGGATCAGGCCCTCTGGATAAGTGAGACAGTTGATTAGCTTGAACTGTTTAGGAGGCACCCAGGTAGTGGGACTTGGACCTGTCCTTAGTGCATTAGCTGGCTGTTTGGAACCTGGGGCCTATGCAGGGACACTTCGCTCAGCCGGGGAAGAGGGGACTGGACCTGCCTAGACTGAATCTACCAGGTTGAGCTGAATCCCCAGGGGAGTCCTTGCCCTGGAGGAGATGGGAATGGGGGGAGGGTGGGGGAAGGGCAGGAGGAGGGAGGACAGGGGAATCTGTGGCTGATATGTAAAATTAAATTAAATTATAAAATAAAAGAATTTAAATTTAAAAAAAAATTGAAGACCTATGTAGAAAATGTTTCTGAATTGATTCTGGAAGGAAAACTGAGACTTCATCAATTAATAGGAATTGACTCTTTAGAAATTGTAGTACCTTTTACTAAAGCTGAAATCTCCTCATTATGGAGAAAAAATAAACACTGGCAAAGATCTTGCAGTAATTTCTTGGGAAAGATTAGTGAACAAGAACCCAAAAGCAAGAGACTTCAGTTTATAGAAAGAACTAAGTGGATTCTTCCTCACATTCTGTGAGGAACACCAATTTCTGGAGACTTTACATTCTCTACCAACACAAACAAGTCAAAAAAGGGCAGATTATATATCAGGAAGTTTAAGTAAAGTGGTTCAAAGCCCTTATAATTTCATTTGAAATTCAGAATTGTATGCTATTCTCATAGTATTACTAGATTTTGCAGAATCTCTTAATATAAATACCAACTCTCAATATGCAGAAAGAGTTGTTTTACATATTGAAACCACTGAACTTATTCCAGATAATTGAGGATTAACTCTGCTATTTATTCCATTATAAGAAATAATCAGAAATAGAAATCATGCCATGTATCTAACACATATCAGATCCCATGTGAGTCTACCAGGCCCTCTAGCACAAGGTAATGAGGAAATTGATCAGCTATTGTTTGAAAATATGCTAGAAACCTCAGAATTTCATAAGAAATACTATATTAACACCAAAGGTTTGAAGAAAGAATTTTCTATCACTTGGCAACAAGTCAAAGAAATATAAGGAATTGTTCTATGTATAACCAAACTGTACCACTTGCAGGAGGTAACCTGAAGGGTACTCAAAAAGGATGAAGTTTGCCAAATGAATGTGTTTCCTTTTTGTATAGTTGGAAAATTAAAGTATATGTATCATACCATATATTCTTGTTCAAGATTTCAATGGGCAACTGCTTTAAGTTCTGAAAAGGCTGATTCTGTAATTACACATTCCTTAGAAGTTATGGACATCGTGAGGATACCGATATAACATAAGACTGACAATGATCCAGCATATGTCTTTAGTAAAATGAAATAACTTGTTTGTATATCACAGTATAAAACATGTTACGGGTATACCACAAAATTCTACAGAACAAGCAATTATAGAAAGATCTAATTACACTTTAACAGATATGCTTAATAAACAGAAAGGGGTAATAAAGACTCCCAGAGGTCAATTAAACAATGCTTTATTAACTTTAACTTTTTTAAGGTTAACAAGAAAGGAATAACAGCTAGAAAAACAGGGGTTAATGAAAAAAGAAATCTAATTAATTGAATCAGCCTGTATACTTTAAAGATGTATTGACCTCATAATAGAAACCAGGATATGTGTTGATTTGGAGAGAGGTTGTGCTTTTGTTTCCACAGGAAATGAAAAACTGTGGATTCCTTCAATGTTAATGTAGCCTAAAAGTCTTGGCTACACTCATAAAACATAATAAGAAAATAAACAAAAACAGCCAAAACTACAAGGGATATGTAAACTTATCCTTGACATGGGAACAGCTCTGAAACTGAATGAGACATGATAAATATTGTTGGCTAAAAAGTCCTCATGACTTAATATTACATGCCATCCTTTAACATGGCATTGTTAGAGATTTATATTAAAGTATGGTTATACAGTCCAAAAAAGTTATAAAGTTAACAGATGCCTTTTACCTGCTCAAATAGAAAAGAAAAATTCATCTTTAATTGACTTGTACACACTGCACATTCCATACTTGTGTTAATGTAGACATATATGTTACATTTAAAAGTTTGTGTGTTGTCAGAAATTAAAGGACCAGATACCAATAAAAACAGATAGCTGAGGTGATCCAGCCTCTCTGAATGTCTATGTTGCAGTTTTGTCAAAATTCTGCATCAAAACATCATCAAAGCTGCTAGTTAACATGGTCCAGCCTCAGAGATTGCTCTTATCAGGACTTCATATAAGCCCTGCACTTTCCTATTATACAGAAACTGGACAACAAGTGATACAGCTAGCTCTACCAGGGCTTGGCCATTATCCCAAATTTCTCAGGGTCCCCTAAAGATGTCATCACCCTCAGAGAACAAGCAGTCTAGAGAATATGATGTCCATATTACCAGGAAGTGGATTGGGTGGTTTTTGTTCATTTAGTGTGTTATGTCATTACTTAGGGGTATTGGTTACAAGGTGTTATTGGCCATGGTTGGGAAAAAAGTTAAACAAAGGAAATTTGATCACAGGGATCATGTTCTAAAAACAAAAAGGGGAGTTTAAAATTATAGGATAATAGAGTAGATTATTGAATCTACTTTTTTTTTTTTTTTTGGCTTTTTCGAGACAGGATTTCTCTGTGTAGCTTTGCGCCTTTCCTGGAATTCACTTGGTAGCCCAGGCTGGCCTCGAACTCACAGAGATCCGCCTGCCTCTGCCTCCTGAGTGCTGGGATTAAAGGCGTGTGCCACCACCGCCCGGCTGAATCTACTTTCAAACTAAAAAGGCAACTACTAGTCTCAAATACTTCAGACTGGTATGGATTTTCATATATTAATACAAATTTAAGGTTATTTTTGTTATACTGTGTTTATGCTTCTACTCTTTTTTAAGATATTTTTATATATTGATTCAAATTTAAGGTTTTTTAATACGATATTATATATTTTTATTTATTGTTTAAGGTATTGTACCTATGAAGCTCATTTAAAAATGTAATGTAAAGTTCTAGTCCTTGGAAGCTATTTAGGAAAATTAAGAAATACTGGTTAGTAGTTATCTACAACAATCAAACTTATAGTCATGTTAGGTATATTTCCAAGATTAATCACAGACATATTTTAAATAGATAGATTGTCTTGAAACATTTCACAGACCTCAGAATATGTCATTTTAATATTTTAATAACATAGGGCTTTTCATGACAGTGAGACAGATCTGTTCCTGGCAGCACCAATTTACTCCAAAAGAGTATGGTGAGCATGGAAAAACCTCCGTATGGAGCTTGATTTCATGTGAGATAAAGGTGGCCACTAGGCAAAGAAACTGCCTTTGCCTTGACTGCTGACAGTATGAGGTCCAAATCGGACAAGCAGGACACAAAAGAAGGCAGCTACTGAACTCTGCCAAGACAAGGTGGGAGAGTCTCCAAAACTGTTTCTTCACAGAAAAGTTTGTCAGGTAACTTAGGCCTCTAGGATGAAAATCGATGCCCCAAGATTGCAGAGGAACCCCAGGGTGACTATCCAGGCAGTCAGATGTCTCTGTTTCTTAGCTTTGGAAGTTGCTTCCTCTGCACTTCCGGTTTCCTCAGGTGATATTATATCCTTTTCAGCTCTCTGATCAGGTTGAACATTAGATAGTTATAGTTACAATTTTTCTTAGTTATGACAGAAAGTAAATTAGCTGCTAAAATTTGGACTCACCAAGGTAAGATACATAATAGAGTGTTTTCTGTGAATTTGCCAAATAAAATGGACTTGGCATTGTGAATGTAATTCTTACTTGATATTGTTCTTATTATATGTAATTTTTTTACTTTAGAATTAAAACCTTTCCTTTTATTTAGACAAAAAGAGGGAAATGTTGTGGGAGAATTGTTCCTACAGACATTCTCCTTTACCAATATAGCCTCATTGATTGGCTGACCAAGATTAGCCATAGAGTTCTTGGAGGGCTGAGGGGTTCTGCTAGAGATGACAGGAAGAGAGAAGGGAGGATTTCCAGAAGATTTCTGG
>CABHPR010150158.1:0-20841 GCA_902168415.1 Peromyscus melanophrys
GGTGCTGGAGAGATGTCTCAGTGGCTAAAAGTACTTACTGGTCTTGTAGAGGATTGGGGCTTGGTTTCCAGGACTCACATGGCGGCTCACAACTGCCTATAACACCGGTTCCAGAAGATTCAAAACCCTCTTCTGGCCTCCATGGGCCCCTGCATGCAAGTGGTGCCTATACACTCATGCAGAATCACACACACACATACACCTATTTTTTTTTTTATCTTTAAAAAAAGGACGTGTAGCTAGTGAGATGGCTGTATTGTTCAGGCATTTGCACCACAAGGTGGCAAGAGAGACCTGACTCCCAAGAGCTGTCCTCTGACCTCTCCTGAGTACAGTGGCACGTACCCCACTTCCCCACACACAAAAGAATGGATGCCAAATGCTGTCAAGTGTCAAATGCTTCTTCATCCTTTGTGGAGATACCCTGTGGCTTTTCTTTTCTTTTCTTTTTTAAAGATTTATTTATTTATTATGTATACAGCATGTTTGCCTGCAGGCCAGAAGAGGGCACCAGATCTCATTACAGATGGTTGTGAGCCACCATGTGGTTGCTGAGAATTGAACTCAGGACCTTTAGAAGAGCAGTCAGTGCTCTCAACCTCTGAGCCATCTCTCCAGCCCGGCTTTTCTTTTCTAGGGAAAGATCAGAGATAAAAGTCATGTTTGTAGAAATACCAAGAAATCTTTCTGGAAGTATTAGAGCCAGCTCCGCCAAAATAGGTGGGACATGCTGTTCTTTTGCCAATGTTTATGTAGGAGTTTGCATTGTACAAGAGGCACATTTGGCCTGTGCATGTCTTTGCCAGGTTTGGGATAGACACTGGCTTCGTGAAGTTAAGTGTGGACATTTTTCTCCTTGTTTTACACTGTCCGACGCACAGAAGAATTCTCTAGTCCTAATGGCAGGACGTGCTTTATCCCTAGAACTTTGCAAAGGGGCATCTAGGATAGGCTTGCTTGGTTCAGGCAAGGGTCTCGATTTCTTGAATGGTCACTGTCTTAGCGTTTCTATTGCTTCGATGAGGCTCCCTCCTTTCAGATGACTCAAGCTTGTGTCAAATGGACACAAAACTAGCCAGGATGTGTTGGATGTTGTGGCGCACAGCTCTAATCCCAGCACTTAGGAGATAGAAATGGGCAAGTCTCTGAGTTCAAGGCTAGCCTGGTTTACGAAGTGAGTTCCAGGACAGCTAGGACTACACAGAGAAAACCTGTCTTGAAACAAACAAACAAACAAACAAAACCCTAAACTAAAGGAACAAAAAACAAAACAAACAAACAAACAAGAAAAAACTAGCCTTGTCAACTTGACACACAAACATATGACTATCACACCATAACCTGTTCTTGGTCATCCCCAAGGTCACCAATTAACATCAACCTCACAAGATAAAACATTTACAAGCTTAATGTCCCACAGTCTTTACAAATTCAAACACTTTAAAAGTCAGTCTCTTTAAAAATCCAAATCTCTTTTAAAAATCTAAAATCTCTTTTAAAATTCAGGATTTTAACTGTGGACCTCTGGAAAATCAAAAATAAGTTAAATGCTTTCTCACTTCAAGAGGGAAGAACCAGAGCACAGTCACAACCTAAACATAACAAACCAAACCACAAAATAATAACTCAATATCCAATTATCTGGGATTCACTCACGATTTTCTGGCTCCTTCAAAGAGCATCTCCACTTCTCTGGGTCTGCCCTCCGCAGCACACACAGCCTGTCTTCTAGGCGCTGGTTGGCTCCACAGCTGCTGCTGTTCTTGGTGGTCATCCCATGGCACTGGCATCTCCAAAACGCTAGGGTCCCTTGCTGCAACTGGGCTGCACTTTCACCAGTAGGTTCTCTTCAGGGACGCCAGCCCTGCCACACAGCTGCTTCCCATAGTCCATTCATGTCTTCAAAACCAGTACCACCTGGGTGACTCTGGCACTACCAGGTTCAGCGGCCAGCAGGAGGCACAACCTTGGCCGCCTCTGGAACACAGCTTCTCCGTGCTGACTCTCAGGAACACTTCCCAGATGATTTCACCTCAGTGATGCTGGTCTCTTGTTAACCACAGCTGATTCTTCACACAAATGGCCCCAGGAGAGTCTTTGCTTCCCTCTGGAACTTCACGAGCCAGGCCTCCATCATCCACACTGCTCTAACATTCTTATCTTCCAAGCTCCCTCAGAACAGCTCACTGAGCTCTCAACACTCAATGGCTCTTCTAGCCCAAAGTTCCAAAGTCCTTCTACAATCCTCTCAAAACAACGTGGTCAGGTCTGTCACAGCAATACCCCGCTATCCTGGTCCCTACTTGTCTTAGTTAGGGTTACTGTTGCTGTGATGAAACACCATGACCAAAGCAACTTGGGGAGGAAAGGGTTCATTTGACTTACACTTCCACATCACTGTTCATCACTGAAGGAAGCCAAGACAGGAACTCAAGCAGGGCAGGAACCTGGAGGCAGGAGCTGACGCAGAGTCCATGGAGGAGTGCTGCTTACTGGCTGGCTTGTTGATCATGGCTTGTTCAGTCTGCTTTCTGATAGAACCCAGGACCACCAGCCCAGGGATGGCACCACCCACCACGGGCTGGGCCCTCCCTATGAATCACTAATTAAGGAAATGCCTTACAGCTGGATCTTATGGAGGCATTTTCTCAGCCGAGGTTCCCTCCTTTCAGATGACTCTAGCTTGTGTTAAGTTGACATAAAACTAGCCAGCACAATTGCCAATGTGTCTAGATCTTTGCCCTTAATGTCACGTTCATTAGTTACTCATATTTGACATAGCAGCAAATAAAAATATAAGATGCCAAATAAGCCTAAATTTCGGATAAATGGCATTTAGTTTAAATATGTCCCAAATATTGAAACTTTATTTATATTGTCCTAGAAAGTCTTTTTTGTCAAAGTTTTTACCTTTTTTTATAAGAATGAATAATATTTTATAACATTTTAACATCTTCTATATCTATATTTGTAGTTGGTTCTCCATTCTTACGTATTCTTTTATGCATTTACACTTCCTTCAATTTATTCAGTAGCTACTTTAGCTATTACATATGAATATATATTAGATTATATTCTATATTATGTATGCTCCCCTTTTCCAAAGCCCTAGGGGTTGATGTTTATTTTTATTATTTTTTATTTTATGTGGATATATACCACCTTGGTGGAGGCTGTTTGAGAGGTAGCAGGCCTAACGCTGTGGCTCAGGAGTCAGGAAGCTCTTGAGAAAACGATCTTGCTTACACATGCCACTTACTTAGAGCAGAGTCTACACCCCAAGCCACCCACCTACACCGGTATAGATAGGCCACTTCATGCTGTCATTGGTAGTCCCAGCCAGTGGCTCCACCTCTTCCAAGGTATAATACACTGCTCAAAACTGCTCTTCTAAGGAGAAAGCCTAGGTTAGCTCTTTCAGAGCTAGGAGCAAAAACCCAGAGCTGCCTTTTGTATTGGTTCTTACCAGAAAGCCCAGCTCATGCCATTTGTCCCGCAACTGAAATGGTAACAGGTGCCCACGGTCTGAGATGGGGTGCTAAGTCTTGGCCGTTGCAGAGGCTTGCAGTTGGAGGAGCCCAGCCGCATGCGACCCCCTTCCATTTCTAAGTGTTCGTTTGTTTATTGTGGTTCTAGGGAACACAAGGCCTCAGACATGTCAGGTGAACACTCTACCACTGAGCCACAGCCCCAAATCCATATGACCTCCTTCCTCCCTTCCTAATGAGTGGACACAGTGGACATGGGCATCGGGCTAGATGAAGAATGAAAGCCACCAACTGTCCATGAGTCCTGCAAAAGCCTGATCGCCCTTTCCCATAGAGAAGATTCATGCTTTATCTCATAGCACGTCTGCGTTTGACCAGGTTTCACTAACTGGAATATACCTGGGGACTGGGTAGGCGGTACAGTGCTTTCTACCCATCCCTTGGTTAGAGGCATGCAACCATCCTCTAGTGTCCTGTAAGAGAGGACAACCTGTACCAGCTGGCATGCTGTCGTGGATACAATGGAACCAAACACTAGCAGCGGGGAATATCTACTGGTTTTCTTCCCAAGTGAGGGTGAACTGGTCTTGTGGGTCCAGTTTCAAACGAATGCCGAACCAACATTAGTATAGGACAGCACCTGTGGAGCTGAGTGGGCATGACACCTGCTCCCCACCCCCACCCCTGGAAGTAGGTACTATTGGGCACCATGCCACAGATAAAAAGCATCACCTTATTTGACTCCCTATAACTTATGTTCATTTTCCAAGTTCTTCCATTTGACTTTTTCTTATTGACCAAACAGAGACATAGAAGTTTCCATGAGCAGGTTGCAAAACCACCATCTTTTAAAAATCCATTTCCTCCAAACTTAGCATGCCCACCCGGCAGCTAGATCTGCCCGCTACTTATCACGTGATACTCTTCCGTTGACATGCCTCTCCTGGGCCCAAGATGGACCAATCCATAAAAGGATGATTTCCCTGGGTCCAGCAAGCATTGCACAGATAAATAAACGGCTTAAGGGCCCAGTGAATGGCACTGATGTTCATGTTATCAGCATCATTTCCCACCATAGAGATGTCCCCTCCCTCTCTGCCCCATGGTCTACTTATCCAGGCAGTCTGATGCTCATAGGGAGGCAGTTTGAAGGTTTTTTCCAAATTCAATTTCACACCACTGTAGTCTTAAACAGTTCCCTGAGTATCCTGTGTCTTTACTTTGCACCATAATAAGCATGGAGGGAACAGGCTAAGCTCACAGCATGTGGGTCACTGTCCTTCTCTAGCATTCCAGTCTCAGGCTCCCTCTCACTCCCTCAGCCTATTCTGTACCACTCTGGTCATGAGCTTACAGCTCACACCTCATTCTCCCTGTCTTTATCCAGCGATAGAAAGTGATAAGCTAAGGGTTTTAACTTAGCACCTCCATTTTCTACTTTCCAGCTCTAACTCTCCAGGTCACAGCCCAAGAGGAAAGAAGAGAGACAAGTTGAATTCATCTACAGCCAGCTAGGCACTGATGGCCAGTTAAAGCATCTCCCACAATGCCACCTATTGGGAGGATTTATTGACAGAAGTGTGGTCCTGGGCAACAGGAGAGGACAATAATGACTCCATCCTGACTAGAACAGACCTGCTTTACCTCAAGAATATCAAAGAGTCAAATGCATCTCGGGAGCCAGGGTCCTGTCATAAAGCCCCAAATGTGGTTCTAATGTTTTTCATCTATTTGTGGTTTCCTGGGAAACTGTATGGAATTACGACACAGGCCAAGATGAACCCTTCCTCCCTTATCAGGTGTTCGGTTAAGTAGAAATGTGACTAATACAGAATATTAGAACCAGAAGCGAGGTCACGGCTGTGACAATCATGACCACGTGTTTTTCTAGGCCTTTGGAAATGGTTTACAGGAGGAATGTGAAAGGGTTTGGAACTGTGAGCAAGAAAGAATCCTAGAATTCTGTAAGCAGAACTTAATGGGCCATCTGGTAGGAGCTCTGCAGATCAGAATGTCCACAGAAATGCGAGTTGTAAAGTTTGTGCTCATGAGGGTGGAGGAGAACAGAGACTCTGAGGAGAATCAGACTAGTGGGCCTTCTACAGCCAAGACTCTGACCAACTTCTGCCTCTAGCCTAAAAATCGGAGTGAGACGGAATTCCAAGTAGCAGAGCGTGGTGGAGGGGATTCCAAGACAAGATAACACTGAGGCTGCGGTATAGTTATTACTCACTGTTCTTAGCCATGGCAAGAGCAGACAAAGGGACAAAGATGTGAAGAATGTGCAGTTATGGAGGAAGGGGGTGCAAACGTTGCTGAGGCTGAAGACAAGGCTGGTGAAGGCAGCAGCTGTACTTATCAGAGGGGAACTGAGAACCTTGCACAGGGACAAAGAAGGTGATCTGAGAGCAAAATCCCACCCATTGAGGGTCCCAGATTGCAAAAATGCAAACCTATTTGAAAAGAGAACCTTAACAACGTTCTGCTTGAACAAGGCTATCTACAGAAGTGTTTGGCCAGGCTTAGTCAGGACGGCACTCCGAGGCCAGCACGATTTCGGTAACTGGGAGGCCACACTGAGTTTGGGGCTGGCGTCAGAACTTTGTAGTGGCACCCATGTGGTATGAATTTTTGCAGGCAGGCAAAGTGTGCTAGAGCGTCGTTGCGTCTTTCACCACGGTTCCAGAAGGCCACGAACACAGGCAAGGTGGAACAGCATCACATCCCCTGTGAAGAGACCCTGAAAAGCTTTTACACAAAGCTGTAGAAGTGAGGACTAACATGCAGTGGAGAGCCCCGAGATGTTGGAGATGCCGGGATTGTGGAAGCTCTGCTAAACAAAAGCTGAAGTATGAAGCGGAGATAATCCAAGAGGGAGCCAAGGTGTGTTGCTAATGAAGAGGCAAGGCCACCCAAGTCTGTTGGAGCCTACGTGATGCCATTGTGGACCCTAGATGCTGGAAATGCCGCTGCAGGGTCCGGTGTGCGCCCTGTTGGGATTTTCCCTGTTCTTTGCTATCTTCTTCTCCTTTTGGAATAGGAATTTGGTGGAAGGGCAGCGGCCTCTGTCATTTTATTTTTTTTTTCCTCATTTGTAAGTGCGTGTGGTCTGCATGCACGTATATGTGTTTGTATGTGTGAGGCACATGTGTGTAGGTGTGCGTGTACCTGTGAGCACATGCATGCCAAGAGTCTTGTTCAATTGCTCTCCGCCCTGCTCATTTAAGGCAGGGTCTCTCAATTGAACGCAGAGCTTGCTGGTACTGGGTACTCTAGCTAGCCAGCTTGCTCCAGGATCCCTGTCTCTGCTGGGCCACCACTCCAACTCAGCGTAGTGTCTGGGGATCCAAACCTTGGTCCTCAAACTTGTGTGACAGATGCTTTAACCTTTGAGCCACCTCATCAGCCTGGGAATGTGTTGTGATAAAGAGGGGCGTGTGAGACAGCTCAGGAGTTAAGGGTGGGTTCAGTCCCTGGAGCCCACATGGTGAAAGGAGTGAACCCACTCCTGTAACTTGTCCTCTGTGTGGTGTGCGTGCACACACACACACACACACACACACACACACACACACGCACGCACGCACACGCACACACACGAATGTAAATTTTTTAAATAATATTCTTTTCAGATATATAGAGAATATAGAGAAGCACTGAGTCAAATTTCAAGTGAAATGTCCTCCAGTCCCCTGGGTAGACAGAGACGGTGAGTCAGAGGAAGACTGATAGAGGTTTATTAGCCGTGTGCTTAACGAAGTGTCAGGTGTGGGAAGAGCTAAGAGGCAATCGCCCTGTCCGCCGTGCCGATAGCCCATGAGGAGGTCCAAGGCCAGAATCTTCGTTCCTTTTAGTCTACTTCTTCTTGTTTTGTATTATTACCATTTTACTCTTTGGGTGTATTTCCTGTTGGATGTTTAAGACAATGTTGTTCGAGGCCTTTTGGGGGTTACTCTTCGAGACTTAGGAGCCCCCCACTGGCTGCTTCAGTCTTTCCTCTACGAGTTGTGCCATACTGGGTTGAGTCAGGGTCTTGCTGACCACGTGGCTTCCCTTGGAAGCCCTGCGGACATTTCCTTCTGTATCAACCCTCCTCTTGTCGAGCGTTCACTAGTTGACAGCCAATCTCTGTACCTTCGTGGCCTCTCTATCTTCTGATCTGTAGTCAGACATGTTATGCGTTGCGCCACTGGCCTGCCATGGCCTCTCTCATCAAGAGGATAGGGCAGGTGACTTACCGGAGCTGCAGAGCATGTTGAGACATGTCCTGTCATGCCCCTGACCTTGGGGCAAGGGCCAAAATACTGGCTGTCCTCCTAGCCTCTACATTTTTATTGGCATCGCGGTCTCCATGTTTGGTTGTTGAACACCCAGACAGTAAGTTACACCAGTCTCGAAGGAAAGCTTGGGTATAGAAACATCTCATTGCCTTTTGATTTAGTTGATATTAAAGGTTAGATTGCTTATCATTGGTTGTTCTCTTTAACATTTAATGTAAGTTTCCTGGTGACATTGTGCATGGCCAAGTCAACCTCTTTCTTTCTAAAGCTGGGGGATTAAATTTATTCCACTATACATCAAGAGATGAATTATGAGTAGGAACAAGGTATGATTGCCTCTCTCAGATACAGCATCAATTTCTTTTCTATAAGGATCAAGGAGGAAACACAAATCGCCATTTTGTTTCTGGTCACAATGTGACAGAGGTGCATGGTCATAGGGGAATCTCTAAGTTCCTCTTTGAACCCAATGCATATACTAGGTAAATTAGTCTCTCAAGAACAGATCCCATCATGGAGGTCTGATGTTACCTCTTTAGTCTGATATAGGAAATACACTGACATTATCACATGGCAACAGAGATACCAGAAAATATAGCCACCCCTCAAATACACTGACATTATCACATGGCAACAGAGATACCAGAAAATATAGCCACCCCTCTTTGATCAATAGCACCTGAGTTAGGTTAGCAGAGATAGAGCAGGAGACAGACGTGTGTGTGGAGGAGCAAGATTAAGTAGCTTGAAGCATGCAGTCATAAAATTAGGAAGATCCTGTAGCTAGGCACAAAAGTGCATGCACAGAGAGAAGCTGTGGTCAGAAGGGAGCAGAGAATGTTCATGGTCTTGACTCAAGGGAGGGAGTCCATACCTTACCACAATGCCGCAAGGATGATGAAGAAAATCTGACTGTAATCAGGAACATCAAATGATATCACCAGACCTCACTTAACCTTCCATTAGCTTCCAGCTCTTGATTTCACAAGCAGCTGATGCAAACACTACTCCGTTTTATATAAAGGATATGAGCATTCACAGACTTCTTGATGGAGGTCCCAGAACTAGTCTCCTACAGATAATGAGGAGTGACTCTAACGTCTTTTAAGAAACCCTAGCAAGTTACCTAACTCCTTCTGCCATATGACAGAGAATCTGTGAGGAAATGACCCCTCACCAAACACCGAATCTGCTGACACCTTTGTCTCAGACTGCCTGGGTTTCAGAGTTATGAGTCATCCATTTCTTTTTTTTTTTAATTTTAAAAATTATATTTATTCACTTAATTTTTTTGTTTTTTAATACAGTGTTTCTCTGTGTAGTTTTGGAGCCTTTCCTGGAGCTCACTCTGTAGACCAGGCTGGCCTGGAACTCACAGAGATCCACCTGCCTCTGCCTCCCGAGTGCTGGGATTAAAGGCATGCGCCACCACTACCTGCTTATTCACGTATGTGTAGGTGTTTTGCCTGTATGTATCCTTGGTGCCTGTGGAGGTCAGAAACAGCCATCAGATCCCCTGGAACTGGAGTTATAGATGGTGATGAACCATCATGTGGGTGTTGGGAATCAAAACTAGGTCCTAGCAAAAAGAACTCTTAAACTGTTGAACCAGAGCGATGAATTTCTTTAAGATACATAAGCCATGCAGGTTGTTGTCGCATTCTGTACTTACTAAAGCAACTTCTGCCGACCCTCGGGGTGATATAGAAGTACCTGATGCTCCCAGGAGTCAGTGTGATGCAAGATGCTTAGGTCCCTCTAGGGAGACCTCTATGGGCACCGTACTGGACAGCCTGCAAAGCCATCTCTGGCAGTTTCCCACCCATCCGGAGCAGCAGTTCTCAGCCAGGGATGCTGCAGCCCTGTCCAGAGACAGTTTGGGCTGTTGCATCTAGGGGTATGCGAGGGGATGCTATTGTGTCAAGGGTGTGCAACATGGGGACAGCTCTACACAACAGAGGATTATTTCATCCTACATGTCAGTACTACCAAGAATGAGCCCTAGTCTCAAGAACATGATATGCTAAGACCAGAGCAAGGGCTCTCAAGTTTTTCTTCATCCAACCTTTTCCTGGAGTGGACAAGGGCCTCACAAGAGTTGAGGGCGAGTAGTACAAGCCACACTCCTGCCTTCTCACTGGCAGGCAAGATGGGGGCCAGACACACTGCAAAGCCCCCAAACACACTGTAGAGGTGAGTGGCCTCTGTTCTCCTAGCCTTATGAAACCTGGCCTATCTCTGAGCCTTGATGGTGAGTCATGAAGGACCATAGGAGTCTGAGGTGCATTGCATGTCACAAGGCGCTGAGTGTCCCTTTACCTTCTTAGAACCACTAAATCAGTCCATAGTGTGGCTCCTCTTTAATCCTGGACTGGTAGGTAGACCATTTGGAGGACGGGCATGAGGCTAGAAGAGGCAGAGTAGGGCCACAGGAGGTGTTGGGAAGGGACCACAAAAGTCAATCCTTCCCTCTTCCGTCATTCATCTGCCGAGCTGGTCCCTGTCCTTTTCAGTCCCAGGTTGATCTCACGGCAAAGGATCCAGGTCCTGGAGCATTTAGATCTACAGCCTCCTCTGTCTGAGGCACCGAACTCATAGTGGGTCAGATCCTAGCTCGGGGCAAAGCTGTCTTAGTATCCCGAAGCCTTTCCAGCCTTCCTCGGGTCAGATGCCGCATAGACACAGGGCCCTTCCTGGGACACAGCCTGGACCACATTCAGGAAAAACAGCCGTGGGCTCTCGCTCTGGCCCCGGTCCTGTAGCCCCTTCTGCACGTCCTGAAGAAGAGAGAAGGAGCATTCACAGAGAGGGCAGCTCAAGTTCCCCAGTATACAAGGGAGTGGCTGGACAAAAAATAGGAAAACAGACCTAAAAAGATAGGACTGGGGGATGGGGGCCTGAGGACCCTGGCTAGGGAAAGACTGTCAGGAACTGGTTCTAGAGCATGGAGTTCATGGCTTGTAAACATCAGAGGGACGTAAGAGAGCACAGGGATTATGCAAGGACAGTGCAACTCAGAGCAACAACCCATCAAGAACCAAGATCAGCCGGACGGCGGTGGTGCATGCCTTCAAATCCCAGCACTCGGGAGGCAGAGCCAAGTGGATCTCTGTGAGTTCGAGGCCAGCCTGGTCTAAGGAGTGAGATCAAGGACAGGCACCACAGAGAAACTACACAGAGAAACCCTGTCTCGAAACCCTCCTCAAAAAAGAACCAAGTTCATTCTGTTCTTGAGTCCAGTTCACTGTGGACCCAGAGGACAAGTCTGAGGTGATCTAGGGGCTTCCATGGAGAAGGTAGCGTTAGAAGACTTGAGCTCAGGGGCCACGAGTTTGACTCTCTTCAGAGCAACACCTTTTGGAGTTCACAGATGCCCTGGGACATTGAGGAGGGCAAAGTACTGGATACTAGGTATCCAGACCCACCAACTTGAGTACTGCCAAACCATATAGGAAACAGCAACAATCATATAAGAACTCAAGACCTGAGACAGCCAGATATGCAGCAAACTCCTGGGGGGGGGGGGGATATAACTTTGGGGTTATAAGGGGGTGTCTAGAAGGACTCCAAGCTGCTGACCCCATTTGTCCAGGATATCCATGTGCTGTCCTGTGCTGTCCTGTGCCCGCTTCAGCAGCACACACACTAAACTGGAGCAATCCAGAAAGATCAACACGGCCCTTGCCCAAGGATAACTTATAAATTCATGAAGCATTCCACGTGCGTGTGTGTGTGTGTGTGTGTGTGTGTGTGTGTGTGTGTGTGTGTGTATGGATATAGGAAAGCTTTGGTTCTTCAGGTATAGTGGTACTTACCTACAATCCAGCACTTAAGGGGCAGAGATGGGGGTGGGGGGGCGGTGTGTGTGTGTGTTGTAAACTGAAATCAATCTAGGCTACATGGCAATTCTGAGGCTAGGCTGAGCCAAATTCTGTCTCAAAAACAAACTTGTACATATCCAAGAAAACTGGAACCCTGAAAAAAGTGTTGGGAGACGCTCAGGACGTGGGGCCCTAATTGCTCAGGTGTAAGACATTAAATCTGTGAACTTGGAGGTAGAAACTAAAGTAGGCCCTAGCCCTGAAGTTCTGACTTCTAAGATGTTAAGAACTTTATGTCCTTGGGGTATGAACCCCCCACTACGGCCGTTTATCATGTTACAAGACAGCAAAAATCCTAAGAATTGCATTTCTTCAGCCCCAACTTCCATATGCTATTTCAGATGAATGGGCCAAGGATTTTGTCCACTATGACCCGATATTCCACAGACGTCCAGTTAAGACTCTGCAAGCCTTATAATCAGTTGTCTCCTTTCTGACTCCATCAAGTGATAGACATTATGTGACTTGAGCCACTGGCAAGGTGAGATTTGGAGCCACACCCTGAGGGCTCGTAAGTTTTTCTGCCTTTACTATACGAATTGCCCAATGGCCTTGACATGAAAAGCTGAGGATCTCAGTGCTGAAGCCAAAGTTAGACTTTCAATCCTCAGAGGCCTCCATTTCTCAGAATTTAGTGGCCAAACTCCAAGCCCTTCCTTGCCTTGGTGGTGGCTTTTGCTTATGAGAGTCCTTGGAGACTTGAGATCTCTAAGCCAGGGTTTATGAGGTTCTCCATGGAAAGCCCTGGATCTGCATAACTGACATTTTAACACCCCAAGGGAGCTGACAATCTTGGCTTGACAGGGCACTGGATTCATTAATCTCAGTTCCCAGACCTTGTGTCATCTTCTGAATTCTCAGAGCCAAAGAGTCTCAGAGTGCCAAGTCTTGAGAATTGATGTTCGCTGAGGACAGATCTGCAGTTAAGAGTCAAGGGCCAAAGCTTAAGGAACAAGGGCTTAAAAGAATATGTCTTGGATCTTGCATCCTCTCAACATTAGTTCCTTGGACCTGGTGCTCTCTGAGAGAGCCTCTCGGGTCCCTGGAAGAACCCTGTGTAGATGCTAGAATGCCAAGAATCTGAGTGCCAGTGGCTAAGCCCTGAACCTCACGATCTGAACAAGTTCTCAATACTACAGATATTGTTCAACTTATGATGGGGTGACGAGGGGCTGGAGAGATGGCTCAGTGGTTAAGAGCACTGACTGCTCTTCCACAAGACCTGGGTTCAATTCCCAGCACCCACATGGCAGCTCACAACTGTCTGTAACTCCAGTTCCAGGAGATCTGACACCCATGGCAAAAACACCAATGCACATTAAATAAAAATAAATTAATTAAAGAAAAATGATGGGATGATGATGGCCCAATAAATCCATCATAATCTGAAAATATTGTAAGTCAAAATGAATTCATATATTTAATATATATCGAACCTGAAGAGATGACTCTGCACTCACTTGTTGCTTTTGCAGAGGACCCAGGTTCAGTTCTCAGCACCTGCTTGGTGGCTCATAACCATAATTCCAGTTCCAAGGACTCCAGTACCCTTCCAGACATCCATGAACACCAGTCATGGGCATGGTGCACATACAGACATACAGGCAAAACACTCATGCACATAAAACAAATCTTTTTAAAAATTAAATACGTCTAAACTATCAAACGTCATAGCCTGCCTTAAATGTGCAGAACACTTACGTTAGCCTACAGTGTCACCTAAGACAAAGATGATTTCATTGTAAAGTGTTGAACATCTCACATGTAACTTATTGAGTATTGTCCTGAAGTTATAACATAGAATGGTTATATGGGTAATCACCATTGATGCATAATGGACATCAAATGGTTTCCACTGAATGCATGTAACTTTTTTTCTTTTCTTCTGTCTTTTGTAGTGCTGGGAGCTTGTGCATACCTTATCACTGGGCTACATTCCTAGCTCTGCATATATGGACTTCATACCATTAGAAAGTTGAAAAATCCAGGAGTCAAACTGTTATGAGTCAAGGACCATCTATTAATGCCCGCTTTTACTGAAGGTCTCTTAGTCTGAGGGTTTTCAGAATTCTAAGCAGCCCTGGAAGGTGGCCTTGGGAACCAAAACAGAACTTTGAGAACCTTGAACCACAGGTAGTTGAAATGGTCCTGAACACAAAGCTTGTGGCCTTGAAAAGCTAATGGTCGTTTTAAAGATTTATTTATTTATTTATAAAACATTAATCTACTGTGTGTGTGTGTGTGTGTGTGTGTGTGTGTGTGTGTGTGTGTGTGTGTGTGTATACACCACATGCAGGAGCCTGTGGAGGTCAGAAGAGGATGTTGGACCTCTTATAGCGTTTACAGAGTGGTTGTGAGCTGCCATGTGCGTGTGAAGAACCACTGAGCCAGTGCTCTTAACCACTGAGCCATCTCTCCAGCCCCAAAGCTGCTAATCTTTACATGGGCTCCAGCACTGTGCATCCAATTAGCTTCAGAAAACTCCCAGAAAGCAAAGTTTCTGGGGAGGAAGGTGGTAGCCAGGAAAGAGACTTCAGCCCCTGATCCTGCTCCGGGGCTTTAGTGGGAGACACATGTTTGGAAGCAACAACAGCATGACCTCCAATGCTCCAGAACAAAATCCCACAGGAAAAGCAAGCTCTTTCATGAATAAACTCTCAAATGTGAGTTTCAAACTATACGAGAGAACAAATCGCCAGGAAGAAGTGTCTAACTAGCCACAGCCAGGAAAGCTAGCTTCCTGGAAATGGTGTACACAGAACAAGATTTTTTTTTCCCCCCTTTGGTTTTTCAAGACAGAGTTTCACTGTATAGCTCTGGCTGTCCTGGAACTCGCTCTGTAGACCAGGCTGGCCTCAAACTCACAGAGATCCACCTGCCTCTGCCTCCTAAGTGGTGGGATTAAAGGCATGTACCACCAGTGCTCCGGCTGGGTAGAACAAGATTTTGAAGTCCTCAGCCCAGGAGAAGCTCAGGCAACAGCCCGCTTTCTGACCTGGATGCCATGGGACAAACCTATTGTCTTCCCCATTGAGCTTCTCAACTCCTCGTGGTCCCTGAAGATGAAGCGTACCTTCCTGGCACAGGAAGTTACTGAATTTTTACAGGGGACATTGAGCAACATGGGCTTCAGGAGGCAGGTGGGACCTCAGCCTCACCTGGTCGAACTTGGGTTCGTACTCCACGTGGCCCTGGCTATTGACATGTAGGATGGGGGCTGCAATGGCTTCTGTCAGGTCAAAGCCAAGCCACAGCTTATTCATGATGGTCTGGAAGAAATAAAAAGGATACAGGGAAGGAGGAGGCACTGGCCATCCCACCACAACACTCCCATCGCCACCCCAGGGAGATTGCCAGAGAGGAAACACTCTAGCCAGGAACCCTCAGACTCACCTGGACCACAGCAGAGATGATGAGTTCCCCGCCAGCCCCACCAATCACCAGCTTGGATCCCTGGGCCTTGTTGACCAGGATGGAGGGAACCATGCAAGATGGTGGGCGCTCACCTGGAACTGGTACCAACAAGCATCACCCACACCCTCCCTCCTTCATGTATTGCTAAGCAATCAGTGCTCAGTGATGGGGGTGACTCACCCAGGGGTTAGCTGCCCACCCACCCTCCTTTCTCTCTTCAAGGGGTGCTGGGCAGGAGGAGGCCTTGCTCTCACCAGGTGGAGGAGTGACCGTGGAACCTTCTACATGCCTCCAGCACAAGTCCAGTAGCTCATTGTTAAGGAGGATGCCTGTCCGAGGTGAGTACACCATCGCTCCAAAGCTGCAGATTGGTAAGGTGGAGTCTGAACTTGGGGCCTTGGCTCCCAGCCCCAAGGGCTGCAACCTCTCGGGATCCTTTACTGTATTGCCTTCCAGCACACCAGAGCCCAGCACCACCCACGGGCCCGAAAGATCCCCTTTGGCTCCGCATCAGGACCAGAGTGAAGCTCATCCCAGGCAGGACCTGACGCAGGGCCACCTAGCAATAGCTTTTCTCGGCAAGGGATGTCCTGGTGCCAGATCATCCTTTTTGACTGAGAGAAAAGCAAAAGCGAGATGCTGCCGGCTTAGGGACGAACAAAGAGAGGTCAGAGAGTGTAGAACCAAACTGGGGCAAAGGAGACTTTGGTGTCAGGAGCCAAGGGGAGGGGCCTACCCATCTGCCCCAGCCCTGTCCGCCCCCCCCCCCCCCCCCGCCCCTGCCCAGGTCCCACACACGGTGTGTTGATGGTGCTGGTTGCTGCCACAGCACTGCCGTCCTCTCCCAACACGGACACATGAGAGGTGCCCATCCTGTTGCCCCTGACCCCGGACAGGTTGTAGTGGTTGAGCTGGTGGTCGCCACGGCCATCGATCTGCTGGCGGATGTGCTGGGCTAGAGCCTCCCCCAGAAGGTCCTGGAAGATGTTCTGGGGTGAGCAATCAGATAGCAAGTTAGTGAGGAGTCAGGTAGTGGTGGGGTGGGGAGGTCCTCAGAGCGGAGTGTAGGATGAACTCAATCCCCTCTGGGAGACCCTTTCTCCAGTCTGTTGAAGAAGGGCCTTCCTTGAGCCCATGCTAAGCCCAGATCCTACCCACTATAGCTACCACCCCGGAGTCCCTTCCAGCCCTCGGGACCACTGCCAGGACATCCCTGCCTAGAAATACAAAGAAATTCCTCCCCCTTCCCCATGCCAGACCTGACCCTCCCGCCATGCTGTATTCTAGTTAAGAGGTGGGAGAGGACATCATCAGTCCCAGGGAGCCTCACCTGTATCCCTGGGTGACTGCGAGGGTCCCATAGCCGCCACCTCTGTCCTACTGCAAACTTGAGTGTCTCTACAAGGTGATGGTACATGTTCACTTTCCCTTCAGGCCGGGCCACCATCTCTGCAGAGAGGTTGAACCCTAGGGAGATAGCAGGGTCAGGGGTATTACTTTGTGTAGTGGGGTGAATGTTGGCCCCCCAAAGATTTACTCATTTCTTTATCCCCATAATCCATGAATATTGATTTATGTAGCACAACAATTAATATTACATTATATGGCAAAATACGTTAAGGATTTGAGAGAAGGAATTTACCCTGGATTGTGTAGATTATATAGGCTAGCCCTAAATGTGATGGTCAAGTATATATATATCCCCCCCCGCCCCCGAGACAGGGTTTCTCTGTGTAGCTCTGGGTGTTCTGAAACTCTCCCTGTTGACCAGGCTAGCCTCAAATTCAGAGATCCAAACTCAGAGTTCTGACTACCTCTGCCTCCCAAGTACCCGGATTAAAGGCGTGCACCACCACCACGCTGGACCACATGCATCTTTATAAGTCAGACACACAGAGAAGAGGTGTCCCCTCTTGTCTGTGGTCTGACTTTCCACAATTTCAGTTACCTGCTGTTAATCATAGTTTAAAAATATCAGATGGAAAGTTCCAGAATAAACAATTCATAAATGTTAAGTGTCATTCTGAGCAGCATGATTAAATCTTGTGCCCTCTTGCTCCATCCGTCACACCTGGGCTGTGAATCATCCCATTGTCCAATGTATCCATACTGTATCTGCTGCCTGCTCCTTAGTCACTTAATAATAGCCCCCCAGCACTGAGACAGGTACCCTCCCCCTTGCACGTGTTAGACATGAACTCCACCACTGAACTCTCAAGCCTTATTAACTGTCTCTATGACCGATGGTCACCCCATTGAAGTCCTTGCATCAAGGTGGCACGTAGGCTACTGAAGAATGGCCCCAGTGCCCACTTGTAGGCTTGGTTCTGAGGTTGACACTGCTGGGAAGTGGTGAAAACTTTAAAAGCTGGGGCCCGGTAGGATGGGTAGGGCATGTGCTCAGATGGGGCTTGTCTCCTCTCCTTCCCTTCCTTTATTTCCCAGCAGCCTTGAGATGAGGTTCTCGCTCTACCACACTTCCCTGCCATGATGTACTGCCTCCCCTCCACCCAAAGACAATGGAGCCAGCCAAGCACAGACAGAAGTTGCAGACCTGTGAGACAAAACTAACTCTCTTTATGAGTGGGTTTTTAATCCCGGATATTTGCTATAGTAACGGAAAGCTAACCAATGGTGGTGATGCTGGCAATTTGCATATACTGAAGAGAAGCCGCAGAGTGCTTCCTGTAGATGAAAAGGCTGTGTCCTACTGTCCCTAATTTATAATTAAACTTTATCACAAGTGTAGCCTTAGGGAAGCATGTAGTATGTGTAAGGCTTTGTACCTGCCTGAACTGATACGGGCAGAGCCTAGACTGATGTAGCCAAAGGCAAGGGAAGCCTGCAGATTCTCCCCAGGAGACTCCAGAGGGAACCCGCTCTGAACACAACCTGCTGTGACTTCTGGCTTCCGGAACTGTGAGACCTCGGGCAGTCCCTGCAGGCTATGATTCCCAATGCAGCTCGCTACCCACGGAGCCTTCTGCTCCTGTGCCCTGAAACTGGGTCATGCACTAAGAAAACAGATGCCATTTCCTTCGGCACAACATGAGCCAGTTCCGGAGACAGAGCTCAACTCTAAAACATACCATCTTGACCACTGTCCACAGTCCTGGACAGTCTTGGATAGCATGCATCTGTTAACCTATTTATGTCAAAAAAGACAATGGCCATATGCTATGATGGGAATATGTCTTGGGTGTCCCTGAGGGCCCACTGGGATTGGAGCTTTAATCCCCATAGTGTCCCCATTGGGAGGTGGCTGAACCTTTAAGAGGTAAGACCTAATAGGTCTTTAGGTCACAGGGAGTTTGCTGGTGGGAGGTGGTTCGCATGTGACTCTTTGGTAGTTCTTACAAGAGGGCTGGTATAAAAGGAGCCATGCCTGGTTAAGTACTCTACCATTGAGCTAAACGCCCAGCACTAACCTTTTCTTGATGAGTACCTGTGTCCACCATTATATTGTAGTGATGTGGAGGCCCACAAAGGTTTCCTAGTGAGATCTGAGCTGCATTAGAGGATTGCTTGACCATGTGCATGGTTTCTAGGTGATTGGAAGGGTCTGCACTTGGCTGTGCTAGGGGGAGGTCTTTGCTCCACCCTTGGCATTCCTATAAATAGCCCTTTAGAAGAGACAGAAGGGGCCGGTGGATAAGGATCCAGGCCCGCCTCGGCAGTGGTGGTGCACGCCTTTAATCCCAGCACTTGGAATGAAGAGCAAGGTGGATTTCTGTGAGTTCGAGGTTAGCCTGGTCTACAGAGTGAGTTCCAGGACAGGCTCCAAAGCTACACAGGGAAACCCTGTCTGGGGCGGGGGGAGGAGATCTAGGCCCTCCGGAGCTATCCTGTGTTTCTATCTATTTCTCTCCTCTCTATCCTTCTATCTAAATATTTCTCACTTCTCCTTCCTCAAGAGTACCCTGGAGGGGAAATGTGGGAGCTGGTCTCTCACATAGTGACAGAAAGCTAATGTGTTCCCCAAAGTCAGGGATGGACAGGGAGCTCAGGCTCCCTGCAGGGCAGAGCTGGAGGAGAGAGAAGAGGCCTGAGAAGGTCTTACCTTTCAGCACGTTGAGAATGAAGCTAAGAATAGCACCCCCTGCAGGTGGTGGTGGTGAGTACAGGGTGTAGTTTCCTAGGGGCATCTCCAGGGGAGCCACCACTTCAGGCTGGAAGGCCGCCAAGTCCTGAACTGTCAGCTGGCTTCCTGGAGAGAGACGGTGAGAGCTCCAGGTGCAGATGGGGATTGCCAAAGAGCAAGAAAGAGTCGCTACTCAGTTCAGGGCACCCAAAAAAGTCCCTCTTGCCTGCAAGTGATGTAGTCCCCGAGGGGTGATGGCGAGTGCCTGGGCAGTGGTATAGGGTGGACGGGTAGGGGGCAGAGGAAGGCAAGTGGGAAATAGGAAGAGAGAGGTGGCCAACTCAGCCATCCAGGCCTGCCATCGCCTCTTTACAGGCAGACTTGCAAAAGCTCTGCCTGAGGTCTCTGCCAGAGAGACACCCCCCCCCCCGCCCCGAGGCCAGCAATGGCTAGGCTGGACGAGATGGGCACCTGGCCTCTCCCGAATCCCAGGAGCACCCAGTAGTTCTGAAGGGCCTGGGAAAGGTGTGGCTTTAACCCTCAATGCCCAGAACGTGGCTCTTTCTCTAGCTGGGCTTGGTGTTGGAGTGTCAGAACAGCTGACCTTCCTTGGCAATGTCCTCCACCAGCATGCGGCCCAGCCTCCCTGTGTATAAGGCCTCCGCGCCCTCCGTGGCCACAGTCTCCAGGGTGTTGGCCAGTGCAGGCCACGGAAATGGGTCCTGAGATCTCAAGGTTTCTGTCCCATTGAAGAAGAGCTGTCTGGGGTGGGGGTTGTGGGGAGTAGGAGGCAACCTCAGATTGATGCCAGATCCCAGCGGACACTCACATTCCTCTGGGCTCTAGGGAAATCTTCAGGATGCTTCTGGGCGAACAGCCATGGTCCAGTACTGAAGCTCTGGGGAACTGGTTCTCTAGAAATAGGTGGGGCTGGTGCCTCCACCCTCACTCCTGGCTCTGGAACTTTTCTGATGTGTTTCCCAGGGTCACCATGTCACCTACCTATCACTGAGCTAGCAGAGCAAGCCAAAGGGGTTATCCAAAGAGCGTCTGCCACTCCCAAAGAGAAGCAGGAGGAAGCGAGAGCTGAAGGGATATGGCATCCGTAACCTAAGTTAGGGTCTGGCCAGAGAAAAGCGTTGGCTACCCTGGCTATAGGGGCTTTGGCCCCTTAGGGTCAACCCTCCGGCTGAGGAATGACTGAGGCACAGCTCGACAGTGGCTGAGCTCAGGTAAGATGTGGATTTGAGGGCCTGCCCTATAGTGCTCACCTCAGGGTTGACGAATACAAGGAGGGCCGCAGGAAGCTGTTGTTGAGGAACTGGCTGAGGACCGAGGGCACACGGAAACCCTCCCGGAGCAGAGTGATGGTGGGCTGGAAAAGTTGAGCCCAAGGCAGGCGGCCGTGTCGGCGGTGGGCCTCGGCATAGCCACGGAGCTCCCCCGGAACCCCGATCCACTGGGCCCCTGCATAAGAGGCACCCGTCCTCAGCCCAGTGCAACTCTATCATCCCAACTTGCTCTCCCAGCCTCTGGAGCCCATGTCTGACCATAGTGTCCCCTGCATAGACCTCTTGTGGCTCCCCACTGCCTTCCATATAAAATCCACACGAGGTCACCACCACCAGGCACTAGATCATTGCAATAGACAGAACCAGGCCTAGGCTACACCCTGGAGCCTATTCTGCCCTCCAATA
>CABHPR010150159.1:0-24436 GCA_902168415.1 Peromyscus melanophrys
ACACACACACACACACACACACACACACACAAAACAAACACCTTCCCTAGCACTTGAGAACCACTCAGAGGACCCTGCCTTCAATATTATTCAGGCTACCTGCTACTCATCCTCCAAATCCCTGTGTCTTCTAGAACTACCTGGACCCTCCTCACCCTTGTGGATCTACAAAGACAAGTCACATTAGTATGACAAGGATAGAACGTGTCAGCATGGTTCGGTGGTACAGTCTCAGGAACCATGACATTCACACTGTGGTCTCCGGATGACATGCAGGATGACAAGTCACTCAGCAAGCTGGTATCAAGCACCCAGTGCAAAGCCCAGCTCTGAATTAGAGGCTAAGGATACAAGGACACATTCTCCTGAGCACTAACGGTCTCATAGACAGACCCATGAAATTATGCATCTTTAACAGCTCTGGCACTGTATTAAAGTCAAGGGCAATATGATGGATGGGTCAGTTTTAAACATACTCATATTTATCATTAAAATAAGCTCTAAGACAAATCCTCCAGATAGAGAGGTTAGACCTTTGACAGGGCTGAGTTCAGCTTTTGGCAGGACTGATGAGCTCCTGACTCCCATGCCTAGAAAACACGGAGTGTAAGGTGGGCCTTGAAGACAGAGCTGAAGGCTTTCAGGTGGGCAGGAGGGGATAAGAAATGAAAAACTTCCCACACTTCAGAGCACACACGGAAGAAGAAAGTGAGAACAGAGAGAGGAGCAGATGTCTGGGCAGGCAGTGTCTTTTAGATCACAGACAACTGCATTTGATGCTCTTGTGGAGCCCCTGAAAGATATAAAGTAAATGGTCACATTTCGTTTTAAGAAGTAATTTTGGGGAGAAATACGAAGAAGTTGCAGGTCATGTGATAGAGAAAACAGGGAGGCAACAGAGACAGTCTTGGTGAGAGGTGAGAATGGACAAACAAGGGGGTGGAAGCAATCGGACAGGGTGCAGGAGATGCAAACTCAAGTTATTTCATTATTTCCTGTGTTCTGAGACCTCTAACTAAGTCATTCAAATCCCAGAGAGGCCCTTTGTGGCAATTATAATTACTATTCCTATTCTTTTCCTGCTCTTGTTGTTTGTAAAGATTTATTTATTTTATTTTGTATGTAGGGGTATTCTGTCTGCACGTATGTCTGTGCACCAGCAGCATGCCTGGTGTCTTCAGAGGCCAGAAGAGGGTGTCAGATCCCCTGGAATTGGAGTTACATACAGTTGTAAGCTGACATGTCAGAGCTTGGAACAAAACCTAGGTCCTCTGCAGGAGCAGCAAGTACTCTTAACTGCTGTCTCTCTGGCCATCTTTGTGTTCTTAAGATGAGGAAATGAAGTAGAGTTACATGGGTAATAAACATTCAGAACCAGGGTTGAAACTCAGGCACGTCCTGCTCCAAACTCTGGATCACTGCCATGTGCATCCAGATTTCTGGGGGAATCACCACACTACCTATGGGGCTTGGATGGAGGGAGACAGGAATTGCCCCTACACTTGGATAACTGAATGAGCAGTGAAGAGGAATGTTTGCAGGGAAGGACGGCAAGCTTGCTTGGGATGACGAACTTTCACATGTCCACTGAACATCAGCAGAGGTGTCTGGGGGCATCTGGATCGTTGGAGTTCTCAGCATAGCATGGTGGCTAGTGTGTAGTAGGCATGCGTTTGGCATTTGGAAGTTCAGGCACCCTAAGGGAAGCTTCCAGAGTGGAAGTGACCCTGTAGGAAAGGAGCAATGTAAGAAGAGAAGTGGGTTAGCCAGGAAGTCCTAGAAAGATCCAACATAACAGAAATAGTCAGAAGGAGGTCATCAACGGGGTGTTACTTCAACACAACAACACAGTTAAGTCTCATGTGTATAAAATACAGAAAGCAAAGCTCCTTTTTATGTCATAAAGCCGATGGCAGAGTGGGAAGGGAACAGGATTGGAAAATAGAACATGACCAACACTGACCACAGTTACCAACACATAGTTAGAATATGCACCTAAGTATTTATAAGAAAATTCCCAAAGGAAACCCTGACACAGACAACAAGGACTGTGGACAAGGGAGGCAGGATTCTGCCAGTCAGTGTCAAACCACACCTGCCCGTCATATCAAATGTGGCATGGATTCAGCCCCACTCTTGCCTATGGCCAGTGCTAACGTCTATACCTACAACATGTGTTGTTCTAAGACACTTGCAACACATCCACATGTCAGTCATCCACCATGCAATCTGCCAGCTGCTACTGGCCAGCTGTTTGACAAGTGAGGCAAGAAGCTGTGTCCATGGTGTGGAAAACCATTGGCTCCGGAATCAGCTCATCTGTGTGAATCAGCTCAGCAGTGTGAACATTAATGCTGATTTTGAAATTGCCACCACTTCCAAAACAGAAACTGTAAGGAACCCAGTGTTTATCCCCTGCATTGGGGGCGGTGGGGGGGGGGGGGGGGCTGGCAGTGTGCTTATTTGTTTTGAATAAGATGTTCAAGAGGGCTCTCTTCCGCTCCTTTTTGCTTACTTCATACGGCTGCATCCATGTCCTGTCCCGAGGGCTTTACCATACTTGTGAAGCCAAATCTCATTCTGGGATATTTTCCGGGTTAGTCCCTGAAGTTGTCATTCTTAGATTGATTTTAAAAGTTAATTTCTACCCCTGCTGCTGACAGGTCACCAGCACTTTGTCTGCACTATGGCTATAGTTAAACCTACCGTGATCATAACTTTTCATTCCTGTCTCGTAAGCATTGTGAAATCTACATGAGGCACAAAACCCAAGACAACCCAAAAACAACAAAGACTCCTAGCACTTTACTGTGTCCCACAGATAAAAAGGCAGTATGTGTCCTCGCCATGTAAGCATGGTTTTCTCAGATCAGGCAGCTATGGGATTGGTAACTTTTACCGAGGGGCAGAAGAGAAGTTTTCTGTTTTCCCTAGAGGGGAAAATGTCTTCTTTTCTATTTATAGCTTTCACACACCTGAGAGCTAAGCTGGGCCTTGGACCAGTGAGAAACTCACTTGTTCAGCTAATGCCACCATGAGGAAAGGACCTTTTGCCAAAGAAGCTGCACATTTTTGTTAAGACATCTTATAAAAGGATTATAGATTAGAAATGCCGTGGGCAGCGTCCCTCTGGGTAATATTTGAAGGCAGCAGGTTCTGGGGTGGCACACACATGTTCTACTCGAAGGGACTATGGAGGAGCCAGTGTAAAGGGCACAAGGCCCCTGACTAGGCTGACGAGGGCCTCTGCAAATGGCCATGGAGCCATACAAGTTGTGGTGTGACCAGAACGGAAGCAGAGACAGAAGGTCGGGGGTCCCAGGCATGACACCCTCTTAGGCAGCAACTTGAACGGATTGTTCTCAGTCAGACTGCCTGGTCTTCCTGACCTGCCCTTCCTTCCAGTCAGTGGCACCAAGGATGTGAACCCCCACACTGAGCTGCTCCAGGGACGAAATCCTGTGCTGATCAACCTTCTATCGCCCCGAGAAAACATAGTTTAAAGGAAGCAAGATTTATGTTGGCCCTTGTCTTCAGCTGTCTCGAGTCATGGTCATGTCTCAACTCCATGGCTTGGGACCTGTATTTCCCAGCTTCTGTGACTAGTGCAGCAGTTAACACAGATGTGGGAGTGTCTCTGTGGTGAGACTTACGTCCTCTGGGATACCCAGGTGAGATCATAGAGTTCTGTTTTCCGATTGTTGAGAAGCCTCCATCTTGATGCGCACAGTGGCCGTGGTAGTTTCCATCTCCACAGGCAGGGTCCTCTTTTCCCACATCCTTGTCAGCAGCTGTCACCTGTTTTCTTCATGATGGCCACTCTGACTGGGGAGTGACGCCATCTCAATACAGTTTTAGTTTGTATTTCCCTGACAGTCAAGACTGTTGACTCCTTTTGAAAGTGTGGATTAGCCATTTGTATTTCTTCCATTGAGAACTCTCAGCTCATTTATTCACGGGGGCGGGGGAGGGGGGCGGTTATGCATGGGCATTTAATTTTTGCAGTTCGTATATATTCTAAATATTAATCTCCTGTCTTATACATAATTGGATTTTTTTTCATTCTGTGGATTGTCTCTTCACTTTGGTGATTATTTACTTTGTTGTGCAGAAGGTTTTTTTTTTTAATATAATCCCTTTGTCAGTTAATGGGATTGTTTCTTGTACTGTTGGAGTCCTTTTCCGAAAGTCCTTACCTGTACCTGTATCTTGAAGTGGTTTGCCTGTTTTCCATTAGCACTGTCAAAGGTCCAGGCCTTGGATTAAGGTATTGATTTGTTTTGTGCAGGGTGAGAGATAAGGATCCTTCTTTTTCATGTAGATATCCAGCTTCCTCATCACCACTTCCTAAGAGACCTTTTCCCAATGCGTTTTTTTAACACCTTTGTCAAAAATTAAGTGGCTGTAGCCCTGTAGATTGATTTCTGGATCTTCCATTCCATTCCATTGCTCTACGTGCCTGTTTTTATGAAATGCAATGATGCTTTTGTTACTGTGTTTCTACAGTATACTCTGGGGTCAGATACCCTGATACCTCCAGAATTGTTCTTTCTGCTCAGAATTGTTTTTGCTATTTGGGATCTTTCCCATATCTATGTGAATTTTGGCATTGTTTTTTTACAGTTCTTGGATGTGAATTAATGCCAATCTTCCTGCCTCAGTCTCCCAATTAATCCCAGTTGGGATTAAGGATGTTCACCTGTTGATAAAATTTAACATCCCTAATAAAAGCCCCAAAGAAACTAGGAATAGAAGGGGCGTACCTCAACATAAACTTCAGGATCACAGGCTGAGCCACTCTGCCCAACTACGTGATGTTTTAATGTAAACACTTGTAGCCATAAACTCCATCTAAGAACTGCCTTCCATGTACCATAGGGGTTCTATATTTCCCATTTGAGTCTAGGATGTTTTATTTCCTTCCAATGTCTTCAATGACCCACAATTCATTCACAAGTGTATTGTTTAGACTCTATGTGTTTCTCTAGTTTCTGTGGCTTTTCCCACTGTTGATTCATAGTTTTAGTCTACCATGACCTGAAAAGATGCAGGAATTGTTTCAGTCCTTTGTGGGTTTTACTGTGTTTTCTGTTCAAGTTTGATTTATTTATTAACTTTCATGGTTCTATATAATGTAGAATGTCTTACTTCCCCCCCTCGTGTGTATCAATAATTTATTTCATCAATGTTTTATAGTTTTTACTATGGACATCACTTATCTCTTTGGCTAAATTTATTCCTAAATGAACTTTCTGTAGTTATTATAAGTGGGATTGCTTTCTTTGATTTCCTTATCAAAAATTTCTCTAATGGCATATAGCATGACTTTTTAAAAATATATTATATATCCTCCTACTTTGATGAACTTACTTATTACTAACGTTATGGGGGAATCTTTGGGATTTTCAATATGGAAAGTCTTGTCATCCGCAACAGTGATGATCTGACTTCTTCCTTCCCAACTTGGGTGTCTTGCACATCTTTACCTTCTTTGCCTCACTGCTTTGACTAGAAATCCCACACTGTATGGACTTAAGGTAGTGAGAATGGGCATCTTTAGCTCGCTCCAGATCTTAAAAGCTTTCAGTCTTTTATAGTATTAACTGTTGGCTTATTATATGTTCCTTATTAGGTTGAAGTATGTTCTTTCTGAACCTAATCTGCTCAACATTTATGTTATTAAAGGATGTTGGATTTTCATCAAATGCCTTTTCTATATCTATTGAGATGGTTATGGTTTTTGTCTTATATTCTCTTAATGTGCTGTATCACACTCACTGACTTGTGTATACTAAACCATCCTTGAATCTCTGAAATGAATTCTAACTGATCATAGTGAATAATCTCATTGTGTTGTCATTGATTTGCTAGTAAATTGTTATTTTTGTAACTAATTTAATACAAGTTATGGCCTGTGGTTTTCTTTTTTTTTTTTTTTCTTTGCTGTTTTGCCTTTGTCTGGCTTTGTTACCAAGACTTCCATCAAGAGGCCACATTAAGTGATTGATTTATACTGTCTTAGGGTTTCCATTACTGTGAAGAGACACCATAACCATGACAACTTTTATGAAGAAAATATTCATTTGGGGTGACTCACTTATAGTTTCAGAGGTTTGGTCCATTATCATCATGGTGGGGAGCATGGTGGCATGCAGGTAGACGTGGTCTTACAGCTGAGAGTCCTTACATCTTGATAGGCAAGCAACAGGAAGTTGACTGACACTGGGTGCTATCCTGAACATAGGAAACCTCAAAGCCTGTCCCCCGTGACACTTCCTCCAACAAGGCCATACCCACTCCAACAAAGTCACACTTCCTAATAGTGCCACTCCCTATAAGATTTTGGGGGCCAATTACATTCAAACTATCATATATACCATCTAAATTTGTGTAAGTGCACTCAATATTCAGGCAATGATAAAATTGCCTGGTAATATTTTATTCAGAAAATGTCTTATTATTAAGCAATATATAACTATACATTATCAAGAACTACTATTGAAAATTAAAAGGAATGAATTATTTATACATACAACAAGTTGGATGGATCTTAATGATACCCTATGTTGAAAAAGACCAATTTCAAAAGGTTATGTATTGTGTAATTGCAGAGAACTCTGGAAGTGACAATTATAGAGGACAAAGAAGTAAGACCCTGGCAGCTAAGGGTTAGAGGCAAAGAAGGAGTTGGATGTGAATCTACAGTGGTAACACTGAGGATATCATTGTGTTCTATGTATTTATAGTTTTAGAAACCCAAGTATACAGGTGGGATATTGACCTGGAATGATATACACACATGTGCCAATATCAATTTCCATGTATAATATTGTACTAAAATCATGTCAGGTATAAACCATTGGAGTAAACCAGACACACCATGGGACCTCTGTGTACTGTTTTCTTCTGAATCTCTAATTATTTCAAAATAAAATCTTAAAATTACTCAAGTCACAAAATACTGCTCTGATGGGCCTTTATAAATTCTCTTCAAGCTCTCTTAGCTTATAATTGTTTTAGTGAAGAGAAATAAATGTCTTGTAAAAAGTAAAATTGATAAAGTTGGACTTCAACAAAATTAAAACTTTAGTTCTGCAAAGACCTGCTAAGAGAATCAAAAGATACAGACTAGGGGGATCAGCTGTGCAAAGCACATATCCAGCAAAAGACTGGTACTTACAGTGTACAAGGAATTCTCAAACCTGAACAGTAAAGAAATGACCCAATTTGAAAACAGACAAAAGATATGAATAAATATTTTTCAAAAATGTATGCATGCCAAATCAACATATGACAAGATGGCCATCGACATTATCTCTCTGTCTTAGTTACCTTTCTTTTGCTGTGATGTAACACTGTGACCTAGGCACCTTCTAGAAGGAAGGCTTACATGGGGTTTATAGTTACAGAGGGTTAGGAGTCCATCACTGTCATAGTGGGGAAGTGTGGCAGCAGGTGGGTAGACCAGCTGGAATTGTAAACTGAGAGCTGAGAGCTGAGGGCTCAAATCCATAATCATAAACAGGAAGCAGAAAAAGCAAACTTAGAATGGCACGTGGCATTTGAAATCTCAGAGTCTACCTCCAGGGATGTACTTCCTCCACCCAGGCCACACCTCCTAAACCTACACAAACAGGACCACGGAGAACCAAGTATTCAAATGCCCCAGAATGTGGGGGACATCTCATTCAAACTACCACACTATTAGAGAGCTGCAGGTTTAGAACCACGGTGCCAAGTCACTGCCCACCTCTCAGAACAACTTGATAAAAACAGCAGTGATAACACCACACAGTGGCAAGGATGGGGAGAAACTAGATCACTCATACATTGCTGGTGAAAATACAAAGCTCTGTAGCCACTCTGGAAAATGTTTTGGTTGTTGCCTGTCAGAACTCAGCCAAAAGAACGATGACTGACTCATGGCAAACAATGCCTTGGGGAACTGTGAGAGAGGTTCCAGGAAAAAAGGCAGAGGGTCTTTTACCTTAAGTGCATCTTGTTCCCTGGATTGTTCTTGGACATGATTTCACGCCTCCTGCATTCAATTTATAAGATGTGTTTATTCTTGTTGGATGTCTTGAACCCAATCTGGTGAAGGATATGCTGAGTGCTGTCCTCAGTTTACCTGAATCTGGATCTGGCTTTCTGCCTTGCTGTCCTGCTTTCCCAGATATAATCGATAGTACATGCCAGGCAATTGTGGTTAAATTGATCTGTCCTGAGAAAGTTCTGGGAAAGGGCTGCTCTGCTAATATTTAGTATGTGCTTACTGGCATCTATTTACATGGTTTTTTCTGATCGTATTTTCTGAACTCAAACAACCTTCCTTAGATCATCGCTTTCTTTGTTCCATTCGTGTATAAGAGTCCACTGAAACTGAAGTAAGGCTGTCTACAGCGTTAGACTGGTGTCTGCCCCATGCTTTAAGGTGTTCAACTCCCAGATCTGAAGACAGATCTGCACAGCTCAACGAAGGTCGGCAGTTGCCCCTTCAAAGCTTAAACTAGACTTTCCATATACTGTGCTTTGAGTGTAAAAATGGTGTCTGAACATTTGGTCTCTGGCTGGTGAGGCTGCTTGGGAGTTTGTGGTGCCTTCAGGGGGGATGCGAGTGAGGGCAGGCCTTGAGGTTTCTAGTCAGTCTCTGTTTGAATCCTGTCTCTGCTTCTTGACCTGCCTAGGTGTGAAATAGCGTCACGCTCCTGTCTTCACAGCCGAGAGCTGCTCCCACCACTAGGCCTCTCTACCTTTGAACCCTGAGGCCAAACAAGGCCTCCCGCTTAAGTCGGGTCTTGGTCACAGCAAGGAGAAGGGTAAGTAATACACCAAACAACTCAGAAATTATCCTTGTGAGTGTATCATAGCAAACCCAAAGTTACTTTTCATCCAGAAACTTGTGAATGCGCAGCCGCTTTTTTCTTAATATCCCCAAACATGGAAACTAGCCAAATGTCCAGAATGGGCGGATTGTCAAGTAAACTGTGGTATAGCTATTTCACAACTCCTAATCACTGTTAAAAGGAATAAGCCATTGCTACAACTAGAAAAAATTCAGGAGAATGAATTGAAAACTCCACTCTCAAAAGGATGTATTCTGCATGATTATATCCAGATAGCCTTTATGAGATAACATAATTATAGTGAGGGAGAAAGATGAATGGTCACCACAGCAAGGGTTTCAGGAAAGGTGTTGTGAAGTAAATATAAAATGCACACACAAATGTGTCTTGTTGTGATAGTCAAGAATCTTGATTTGTGACGGTGGTTATATGTGGTAGTTTGAATGTAATTGGCCCCCATAAACTCATAGGGAGTGGCACTATAAGGAGGTGTGGTCTGGCTGGAGCAGGTGTGGCATTGTTGGAGGAAGTGTGTCTCTGTTTACTTCCTTTTGCCTGTGGATCAAGACATAGATCTCTCAGCTCCCTCTCCAGCACCATGTCTGCCTGCATGTCACCGTGCTTCCCACTCTGATGACAGTGGACTAAACCTCTGAAACTGTGAGCCAGCCCCAATTAAGTATTTTCCTTTATAAGAGTTACCATGGTCATGATGTCTCTTCACAGCAATAGAAACCCTAACTAAGACATTACATGAAGTTATACATGTGATCAAATTACATATTACATGTACACAAATATACACACATGCATAATACTTATATAATTAATGGCATCAGGATGAGCTCTATAGACTACACCAATGTCTGTTTGCTGGCACTGATATTATACTACAGTTACATGAAATTCTTTAGTTAGGAGAAGACAGAAAACCACTCAGAAGGGTTCCTTGTACTTTCTTGTGAATATATAGTTTTTTAAAAACAAAAGACAACCACTGCCCCCAACCACTTCTTCTCTCTCATATGCTAAAAAGAAATCAGAAGCAACTTCCGTGCATAGATTTCAAAGATCAAGCAATACAAACATGTTTTTCTTTGCTTATAGACTTCTATTTAGATTAAATTATATATTTAATGAAAACATCCTATTAATATAGTAATGAGGGAGATACATTAGGCCTATAAAATCATGTGGCCCAAATTAAAATGCAAATAATTTACATAGCCAAAGAAAGTCAAGTACAACATAAAACTGTTACACAAATTAAAATTCCTAATAGTTTAAGAAAAAGCTATTGCATGACAATCAACTGCTTCATTAGCTCCAATATCACATACATTTCAATGTTTGCATATCATTTCTCAGTTTAATTTGATATAATTTGTCCACAATTAAAATATGCTTTCCTGGGTTTCAACTTCTGCAAATATAAAGCCACTTTTCTCTTCTGGACACATCACGAGTTAATTAAGATTTCAGAAAAGGTTTCTCTCCACTTAGATCACAAGAGTTCAGAGTCCATCTGAATTCACCTCCAACTCAGATGATTCAGGAAGCAAGTCCTAGAGTATTTATTATAGATAAAGCCTGGTAGAACCTCAGAAAGAAAATCAACCAGGAACCACAGGGAACTCTTTACAAATGGGTGCCTGTCCATGGAAAGAGTTGGGGAAATGAATCCAAGCTATGCTGTGGGATGTCTTTCTATACGCTGTGAATATGTGTTACTCTGATTGGTTGATAAATAAAGCCGTTTGGCCTATGGTAAATCAGGTTATAGCTAGGTGGGAAATTGAAGAGAGAGACAGGAAGAAGAAAGGCACTAAAGAGACAGGGAGACGCCAGCACTACCAGGAGAAGCGAGATGTGAAAATACCAGCAAGCCACGACCACATGACAATTTATAGATTAATAGAAATGGGTCAAGTTAAAAGAGCTAGCTAGCAAGAAGCCTGCCATAGGCCATGCAATTGGTAATTAATATTAAGCCTCTGAATGATTATCTTATAAGCGGCTGTGGGACCTTGGGGCTGGACGAGGCCAGAGAAACCTTCAGGTTACAGGACTACAAGGCAGCTTAGGATAACACGACAGGGAAGGCCTTTTAGGGTCCAAGAGTGAATTGCAAACATCAATACATAACTCCCTAGAAGAACTGTGAAAACAAACTGTCAAAGCAAGACAAATGGGAAGTGTTATTATCTGCAGATGTCCTCTGGGTGTTCTAATCTCCCTTACGGGATAAAGCATATATGTTCATAGATTAGTAGTGTGCTCTCACTATTGGGCACAACTAATTTCACAAATCTTTTCAAGGTATCATTGCTGTGAGATTTTCCTACTCATCCCAGCTTTCTATTCTGGTTCCTTAAAGGCATAGTTTCAAATTAGTACATTATATTCCATGAGGAGAGACAGAGACCTTTCACTGGGTCATTGAAGAAAGTCTATCCTACTGTAAACCTAATGACAGAGCCTTAGTCTCTATCTGGATTGAATCCAGAGCAGTGGTTCTCAACCTTCCTAAAGCTGTAACCCTTTAATATAATTCTTCATGTTGTGGTGACCTCCAACCATAAAATTACCTTTGTTCCTATTTCATAACTATAATTCTGCTACTGTTACAAATCATAATGTAAATATCTGATATGCAGGATACCTGATAGTCGACCCCTGTGAAAGGGTGGTTTGACCCTCCCCAAAGGAGTCGCAACCCACAGGTTGAGAACCACTGATCTAGAGAGTTGACTCTCAAGGGACCACATTTTCAATTTATAGCCCTGCCCAAGACAAAGCAGGAACATGGGATTGGATTGTGCCCAAATATTCAACTCTAAAGATGAAGTGCAATGGCCACCTTTCCTCCTTCCTGTGGAATTTCTCCCCCCAAAATTCTTTTTAGGAGAACCACTCTCAGAAACTACACAGTAAGTTTCTGTCCCTGCCTTTATTGAAACAGTGAGAGCCCATCCCAATAAAGTTCTCTCAGTATATCTGTGAGAACCTTCATGTGAAAAAAAAACATCCACAGGACACCCAACTTGCCAAATCCAATCGACAAAGTGTCTCAATACATAATGTTCAACAAAGGAGTCATGAATTCAATATGTCTCTAGCATAACTTACTCATCACGGATTTAAAAATCCTTATTAAATGCTGGTTCATTCAATATGAGTACTATTATTTCCTTAATTGGCAGCCAGCAATACACATGCATGTTAGCAGAACTCCTGCAATAGCTCTCCATCCCAGTCCAGACTGAAAATCACTGTTTGAAGCATTCATTTAATTATTCGTTATCAATAAATACTCAGGAGCCAGATATTGGGGTAAGAAAGTGAATGATCAGGAAGTGATCGGTGACCTCCTCTCTCTCTCTTTCTTTGATCCAAAAGGGGCCAAGAATCTTTCTAAAACCCTCCCTACTACTTCCTGTGTCTCTCTATATGTCTTCAGTCCTCCAAAACCTCTATGGCTAATTTTGGTCAGCTAGTAGTTAGCTCCGCCCACTGATTCAAGATAAACATTATTGTCAGTCTCGGGAGTGTCAGAGTGCAATCAAAATGTCCCACAGCAATTGTTCTGAAGAATGCCCATGAAGGAATCTGATGAGTGATGTGACCTGGGATTCTGTCTGTTTTTATGGCCATGGATAGCACACGGTCCTGTGTAACATTATTCCTTCAGAGATGTGAATAAACATCTACTCACTACAGATAGGGAAATAACAACAGATCAAAGTAAAGACACCGCCAAAGTCCAACTGGTGAACCAGTGAGTTTTGTTGACTTACTCACAGGGAAAGTACTTACAGGAGCAGAATTGACACAAAAAGAGCCACGTTGCCATAGCCCGCTCCAGCATGGTGACAGCTCACAAAAGCTGGGACCCTGGAGCACACTGGGCAGCCTTCAGACAGCTCACCAAGACAGAAAGAGTTCCTTCCATTCAGTTGGTCTGAGCCTTTCCAGACACCCCAGCTGGTCTCTGCTTTTTTTAGGCAGGATGGCTGGACCAAGAGTGTCTCTCAGCAGCCTTTCCTGATTATATGTATCTGGGAAGGGAGGAGTTTAGTGAATCTGGTTAGTTTCAGGGACTTCCTGAAGTATTTACTGTTGTTTGTTTCCTACACTTAAGGAGCTTCCCTGTGGGATGGAATGGTGCAGAGGAAACAGCTATACAATAATGGAAACTTTTAAAATATCATAAAAAGAAAAAAAATAAGTACAAGTGACTAGGAGGTTCGGCCAAGATGCCCTGGGGGTTACATCTCACCCAGGAAAACCAAAGAACTGCACAGGTGACTCAGATAACACACACACACACACACACACACACACACACACACACACACACACGGGAACCTCATGCCCAAGAAAGCCTTTGCCGGCTTCCGGAAAGAGTCTTGGGCTACAATACCACCCTTTGTCTCACTGGCTCTATCTAGTGTTTCTGCCTTCTTTCGCGTGTGTGTTTTGTTCCTGAGCTGGGGTTTGGTGTCAGCCATTTATATATTATGACTTCCCTTGGAAGACAGGCTTTGATGATACAGTCCAACAATCTCGCCTCTTGGGATGGGTAGGTGACCTGAACTAGAACCTGGTGACTCCTTAAGGTAAGATGACAAGAAATCTGATTGTCTCTTTGTGTTGTTTATGCTCTGATTGCCTAACTCCCAGGGGTGGGTCTGGTTTGTGTATCATTATAAAACACAAAACAAAACAGAAGAAAAACACTTGATAAGAAAAATATTGCTCCCACTAGAACAGAGAGCCAATTATTAATCAAAGAAATAGGCAGTTGTAACTGTGAAGTCCACTGTGTACCCTTATTCATCCTGTTACTCAGCCACCATGAGCCAGTGAGTTGTGCTGACCCCTGTTGTATTTGAGAAACAGAGGCTTCTAGTTCTCTTTGTGTCTGTTTGTGAAAGGCCTGACTGATTTAGAAAAAAGAAATCCTTTTTGATAACTGTGCTTTCTATATCTCTGTCTAGAAACAGCATATATACATTTATACACACATATAAATATATATATGGAGAGAGAGCATGTATGCATACATACCTATATATACATATGTGCACATACATATATGAGTGAATCCCCATATCTGTAGTACTCACACATTCTAGCAGATATGTATAGTTCAAACATCACATAGTTCTGTCACTAAGGAAGAAGAAATGCATTGGATTTAATTCATGAAAATGGTCTGTATGACTTTGCAGACAGAGAGCTCTGGCCTCTGATAGGACCTTTATAGCCTGAGCAATTGTTATGACTGTGTGGATGGTCAGCACATGGGCTGTGGGGGGCAGGACAGGATCTCCACTGGCCCATCTGATGCTTGTGGCTTCCAGAGCAAACAGAGGGCTCTGCCTCACTTCCCCTTGTTCCTTAAAAGAAACTAGCTAGTTACACAGAAAGACCCAAATGAGTCAAGTCAAGATACAGAGAAAGCTAAGCCTTAGAGCTGAGCCCTGAGCTTCACTCACCATCTGACAGCGACACAATGCCACAGGAAACATATTCAACAAAGTTAAGAGAAATCCTGCTGCAACTCCAGCTAGCCCAGGAATCGATAAGAGTCTTTAATTATGTGAGTGTGGAATCTTTCAGAGCAAATATGTTGACATGCCATCTACCTCCACTGGAAATGCATAGATGAGAGAGTCCCTAAATTTAATTTTTAAAGATTTACTCATTATTAATCATGAGTACCTGTGTGTGCCTGAGTGTATGTAAGTGTGTCACATGGGTGAAGGTGCCCATGGAGGCCAGAGGAAGAGTGTAAGATTCCCCTGGACCCGGGATTATAGATGGTTGTGAGCCACAATGTGATGCTGGTCCTTTGCAAGAGCAGTAAAAGCTCTTAACTGCTGACCCATCTCTTCAGCCCTTCTAAACTTTATTCCTACATTTTTAAGTTACTAATGTAGGGTGTGTGTGCACGTGTGCGTGTGCGTGTGCGTGTGCGTGTGCGTGTGTGTGTGTGTGTGTGTGTGTGTAGCATGAGCAGGCACACATATGTGCATGTGTGGAGGTCAGAGGGAACTTTCTAGAGCTGGTTCTCTCCAACCACCTTTCTGTGGGTGCTGGGAACCAAGCTCAGGTCACCAGGCTTGCAAACACCTTTACCTGCTGAGTCATCCTGATTGCCCAAGTCTTTGAAATTTAATAGCATTCCCATTGCGAATGATTTTTAGAAGACTATATATTTTTTAGATCAAGAATTTCTAGAAAATAAAAAATCATGTGTGACCTTGAGATGCTTTAAATGTTCCAGATATTTGAGAAATTCCCAGCATAGGACCTGGTAACTCAGACAAAGGAAAACATAAGGGCATGGTGAGCTGGGCCTGAAATGTCCTTTACATGCTTATGGTAAAAAGATTTGGTCTCCAAAACTGGCCATGGGAAGATGAAACTATTGATATAGAAGGTGAGGGCATTGGGCATGCCCTTAGATAGTGGATGATCTTCTCTCTTTCTTTCCCTCTTCCTCCTTCTCCTCCTCCCTCCCTCCTTCCCTCCAAGATGCTCACTTTAAGAGCAGTTTCTTCTAACACACACTCATTCCCCCATGATGTAGCACTAACACAGGCTGGGAAGCTACAGGCCAACTGTCTTAGTTAAGGGTTCTATTGCTGTCTAAAACACCATGACAGAACCAGACCAGGGAGGAAAGGGTTTATTTCAGCTTGCACCTCTCGGGTCACAGGCAACCACTGAGGGAAGCTAGGGAAGGAATCAAGCAAGACAGGAATCTGGAAGCAGGAACTGATGCAGAGGTCATGGAAGAGCGTTGCTTACTGGCTTGCTCCTCATGGCTTGCTCAGCCTGCTTTCCTCCCCAGGGGTGGCATCACCCCCAACCCGCACATGGGATGGGCTCACCCACATCAATCTTTAATCAAGAAAATGCCACACAGGTTTGCCCACAGGCTAATCTGGTGGGGGCATTTTCTCAATTGATGTTCCTTCTTCCCAAACGACTCTAACCTGTGTCAAGGGAGCATGAAGACTGCTCAGCACACCCACCAAACAGGTTTAAACCTCTAAAACTGTGAGCCAAACTAAGCCCTTCCTATTTTTGAGTTGATGACTCAGGCATTTTGCTACAGTAACAAAAAGCTGAGTAACACCAGGTCAAGACAAGAGTTCGGCTTAAAAATTGGCTCTTAATTCTAAGAGAAAATGCAAAGGAAAGTAAGTCACAGGGGCAAATTAATTTTAAAAGTATTTTGATATTGGACAAAGTTAAAGAGTTTTAAATATAGATACAATTATAAAAGGACCCTGAGATAATATTTCCAATCAAGAGTCTCCTTAACAAAATAAACCTTTCCCAATTGTATAACACCATGAAAAATGTTAGCACACTATTTTACTGCTAATAAAACTTATTTTTCCATCAAAAGTATGAACTATTTTATTAAGGTATTTTAATTAAAGTATTCATTTTTATTTTAAGCCACTTTATTAATCTATTTAATACCTTGTCCACAATGTATTTCTTCTGTACAGACAATCACCACTCAAGTCGTTTAAGATTCCATGCCTCATGAAAGGGGTCTGCTGTCCTTTCCATATCATTACATGATGTCATACACCAGCCTGAGCCATGCAGTCTTCTTGCCATCTCTTGTCTGCTTTTCCTTCAAACATGCTACAAACTGAAGACCAGAAACTGAGTCAGGGCTTGTGAACCTGGGGGAGGGGCTTAAGGGAAGCCATGGGAAAGACAATAGAACACGTGAGGTACTGAAGTGGGAATACTCAGAATAAAGGGGTACAGAGGATAAAGCGGGGGAGGAAGATGGAGAGAGGAATTGAAGGCGGGTCAACCAAATGAGAAGTGCATGAACATGTCATGAGGAAACATGTTGCTTAGTGTGGTAATATTGAGAGAAAAAAAAAAAGATTGAATCTTTTAGGAGAAGCTTGGGCAGAGCCACAGAGTGTGCTGGTTAGTGGTCACACTCTGTGGCTCTGCCCAGTGAGGTGAGCAATGGGCACACAGGCCAGGGTGGACCCACACAGAAAGCACCAACAGACATTTGTCAGTCGGCATCAAGGGCTGAGCTCAGCAATTCCAAACTCAGTCCAAAAGCGGAGGAATTCTTAGAGCAGGTGCTCATCTATCATTCACAAAGCAGGGGCTGGCTGATCTAACAATGCAAAACAAGAATTAGTCCCCTAGGAGCATGGGAAAGCAATTCAAGTGTGGATAGTAATATGGCTTTGTTTGGTGGGTTTGGTTTTTGGATTGTTTTTGAGACAGGGCCTGACTCTGTAGCCCTGGCTGGTCTGGAACTTGATATTTTTTCCAGGCTAGCCTCGAACACACAAAGATCTGTCTGCCTCTGCTTCTTGAGTGTTGATATTAAAGGCAGGCACCACCACAACAGGCTAGCGGTGTTGTTTTGATGGGTGTATGAGAAAGTCCCTTCTTAATTCTTCTTTTTTTTTTTCTTTCTTTTTTTCTTTTTGGTTTTTCGAGACAGGGTTTCTCTGTGTAGCTTTGCGCCTTTTCCTGGAACTTTCCTGGAACTCACTTGGTAGCCCAGGCTGGCCTCGAACTCACAGTGCTGGGATTAAAGGCGTGCGCCACCAACGCCCGGCTTAATTCTTCTTAATTCACCTCTAGAAGTCAACTGAATAGACTGTCCTCATATTAAACTAGAATAAAACATTCTTCAAATGGTAGCTTCAAATTGAACTTTCAGAATTTAGAAAAGTGTTTCTATAAGGATCTTAAATTCATAAACTAAAAGACAAAAAAATCCAAGATTAAGAATTGACATAAATTGATTGGCCTTTACTAAGAAACAATTCAAAATATGGGTGATAATGGTTAAGTATTATTCAACTTTCTGAGAGTGTTACACTTTCCAAGTTCATACTATTGTGTATATATTCAATATATCCTCATTTCCCTCAAATATAGTTGGGAAATTTAAATGTGTAAACATAACCACACCAGAAATGTCACATAGAACACATTTTAATGAGTGTGATAAGCCTGTCAGTAAGGAATAGATGTCATATATCATATGTGAAAGAATGCAGAAATAAATTTTTCTGCAAAGAAATTGGCCTGGTACCTCTTTGATAGCTATGAAATCCAAGAGGAATTCTGTCTGGCTAGGAGCAACAAGGAAATGTAGGTTATAGATACTGCAGCTGAAACTTGGGAGAAAGGAATTGGACAATTCTTAGTTCCTGCTGTCAGTAGACAAGCTAATAAGGACCATAAAAGTACTCCTAGCACATAAAGGAATAAAAGTCCATCCCTGAAGGCACTATCAAGTTTTCAGACAGAAGCAAATGCCCAGGTTTCTGTGTCTTATGGTACTACTTTTATTACCACATCACAAAAGGGTATCTGTGTATTAATCAACATCCTTCGTGATACCTATGTGAGTAAAATCAACCAAATAAAAGAAAGCATCAAATTAATGATGTGAATCATAAACTTGCTAAGCAAACCTACAAGAACAAATGGGTGCTATGGTGATATTTTTCTTTTGTACCAAAATGTTAATTGTATGTTAATAAATAAAGTTGCCTGGGGGTCAGAGCTATTAGCAAGCCATAGGAAAGCAGGGCAGTGGTGGTATACGCTTGTGATCACAGCACTTGGTAGACAGAGCTAGGTAAGTCTCTGTGTGTTCAGGGATACAGCCAGCATTGGATACACATGCCTTTAATCTCAATACCAACCATAGAACACCTGGAGGTCTATACAAACAGGCCGTGATGAGGCAGTCCTGTGGTTGGGTTTACAACCAATGAGAAGGCAGAACAGAGACTATATAAAGACTTTAACACAGGAAGTAGCGGCTCCTTCGGAGAGGGAGGATCACTGCAGGAGGAAGGGTAAGGTTTTAGCTCTTAGCTCTGACCTCTTGGCTTTCTTCTTTGCATTGGTTCTGTGTTTCTTATTTATAAGACGGTTGGTTACATCTACAGGGTGCCATTGTGGGAATTAAGGAAGAAGCTGGTCTTACGTGCCTCCTTCACGAGTAACTGCTAAGCAGGTCCCACAGCCAGAAAGCGTGAGACACCCACCCAAGATGGAAAATAATAGAGAAAACAAGGAGAGAAAAACAGCTAGGCGTGCCTTGCAGTTTCCAAAATGCGTGAAACCTTGAGCCACAAGCCTGAGGCTCCCTTTAAAAACAATGGGCTAGGGAAATAGTTCAGTGAGTAAGAGTGCATCCTGTGCAAGCATGAGATACGATTTCAAATCCCCCTCACACATGTAAAAAGCTGGACAGAGGTGTGTGTGTACCTGTGATCCCAGCATTGGGGGTCAGAGACAGGCAGACCCCAGGAGTTTGCTAGGCAGCCTAGCCAAAATGGTGACCTCCAGGTTCCGTGAGAGACCCTGCCTCAAAGTACCAGAAGGAGAAGCAGTGAAGGGAGACAAGCAATGTCCCCTCCTGGCCTCTCCGCATCTGTGCTCACATGGGCTCATATGTCGGCACACTCATGTTCGTGCACCACACGCAGACAACACACACCACACATTAAAAAAAACCAAGCATTATTTCTGACTTCTGCAGTCCTGATGTCGCCAGACACGTGTTTGCCAATCAATCAAGTGACAAGATTGTCACAAAGATGTAACAGCAGCCTTGGGCATCTTGACTTCCTGTCTTTCAGTAACTAATTGTTGTTTTTGGGTTATCTACATAAGCCTAGATTCCCTTGCAATCTATTTTGCTGTTCTAAATTATCTTTGTTTCTGTGGCTTCCTTGCACCTTTTAAACCCCTCCACATTCCTCCCCTTTGTGGGCTCTCAAAAAAAAGGCTTGGGCAAATTTCTTGCGAACCTGCCCCCTGGATGCTCTGACCCTGTCTGAGTTCCAGTTATAGGTAGTTGACAGCCACTCTCTTCCAGCCCATAGCCCCAAAGGCTTAGCAGTCTTGGACAGCTCTGAGCCTCCACCCTTGGCATCTGGCTGTGGCAGGCAGCCATGTGTCTGGCATCACCAGGTTATGTCACCCACTTTTCAGCCCTGTAGGCCCTTTCAACTGTCAGAACTGGTCCCGAGAGGAGCCAAGAGAAAGGCGGTGAGAGGACGTCTTTGGATGTGAAGTCAGCCCAAGTGTGAAGAACACACAGGGATCTGATCTATTTTCACCGTGGGGCTGTCTGTGTGAATGAATGGAGTAGGCCTGCCTCTCAGCAGGGATCAGCTTATTTTAAAAGTCTCTGTGGTTTCCTAGTAGATTCCCCTTTCCTCTTCCATTAAACTTGGTTCTGAAAAAACAGGCTGCTGCTCTTCCTCTGCTGTCGGAACAGGGAACCGAGTCTCAATTAGCCAACCTCACCATGATTATCATCATCTTGTCCCTGCACTCTCCAAACACCTCCACATTTCCTGAAGCAGTCAGCCTTTTCCTCTCTGCTCCTCTCCCTCTGAAGCATTCACCAAGACTGCACCCCACATGGCTCCAGCAGCCTCAGCTCTGCAGGGGATGGCCTGACAGGGGGCCGGGGTGGGGCTGTCCTGCTCACCTCCGAGGTGACTACAGTCCAACAGATGAGTTTTCTCTGGGTGCTTCTGGGAGTCTGAAACTGTCCCAGGGACCAAAGGAGCTGAGATGGGATTAGCGATGCCCCAGACACTTCCGTTTTGCCTTAGGCTCGATATCTAAGGACTCTTGGTTGAACCCGTTTGCCATGAAATCACATCTCATTAGCAGTTTGAGACTCCTGTTCAGTTCTGCCAGTGCGGGGCACCACTCAGCTGGGCCGAGTCACACTTTAGTGCCATTTTCTTTCTAAACTCGGAGGCCTTCCACTGCTGAAACTACAATATAAGCAAGTGCATGAAAGAAGAGAGAAGACATAGGAAAAATAAATTTAAAAATGGAGGCAAGGCCCAGCTACCAAATTTGGAAGCTGAACTATGGACTCACAAATGACATTGGAGACCTTGAAACAGACTCAGAAACCAAAGTCACAAAGAGCAAGAGGCTGGCGAAGAGCACCAGGTTGGAAGAAGGGCTCTGGAAGTCAGCGTAAGATTAAAAGTCCAGGGATAAGAATTTGTACTGGATCAAGCTGATAATAGAAAAATAAATTAAAAAATAAATAAATAAATAAAACAGTGACCACATCTGGGTGTTGGTGGCACATGCCTTTAATCCCAGCACTCGGGAGGCAGAAGCAGGCAGATCTCCATGAGTTTGAGGTCACCCTGGTCTACAGAGTAAGTTTCAAACAGTCAGGGATTACAGAGAGAAACCCTGTCTTCAAAAAACCAAAAACTGAAAAAAACAAAACAAAAAAAAAACCAGCACTGACTACTTTTGCAGAGAATTGAGTCCCAGCACCCACATGGGCTTCACAACCACCTGTAACTCCAGTTCCAGGGAATCTGATGCCCTTTCTGACTTCCAATGGCACTAGGCAAGCACATAGAGCAAACATACATGCAGGCAAAATACTCATATGCATAAAATAAAATTTAAATAAAACTTAAAAAAAAAAAAAGATTAAAGCCCAGGCCTTTCTCCTGCTTGCACCAGCTAGACTAACCACAGCCTTCACCTACCCATGGTGGGTGGTGATGGATAATCCTGGGGGGAACCAGTGTAGCTGCAGACCCAATGTACTGAGCACGGCAGAGGCACCTAACTGAAAGGAGAGGACAAGTGAACCGGAAGTCCACTTGGTGAGCCAAGAAGACCACCAGCCAGCTGCCCCCCTAACCCAGCCAGCCAGAGGGCTTCAGTGGTCCAAGATAAATGGCTGTAGGGGACACACTTCCTCTACTCTCTGAGGTTCTGTGGTTGGACCTACCAAGTGAACTGAGTCAAAGCAGATTAACACTCAGAGCTGAGTTTATTAGCACACGTACCACAGGTACCGGGGTAGAACTCAGAGATGTGGAAGTCATCCTAGGGGTGATCAGAAGCTGAAGTCTGCAGAGCACCCTAAGAACACTGAGTTTGGCCAGGCGGTGGTGGCGCACGCCTTTAATCCCAACACTCGGGAGGCAGAGGCCGACGAATCTCTGTGAGTTCAAGGCCAGCCTGGTCTACAGAGTGAGATCCAGGACAGGCACCAAAACTACACAGAGAAACCCTGTCTCAAAAAAAACAAAAAACAAACAAACAAACAAAAAAAAAAACCCACTGAGTTTGAGAAGTTATCCTGGCTAAGGAAATGGTGGCATCATCACTGATCACTTGGTCAGTGTTCCCTCCTGTTATATGCTCCAGAGAAGAATTTCAATAAGCAGGAAGGAACAGGGCATTCTCTGAGTTACCTGTTACTCTGATAACTTCAGTACACCTACAAGAAACTCTGCTGGATCCACTAACCGTTGAATTAGTGAGATCATGTGACCACTGTCCTATAGCCCCTGCCCCCAGGCCTAATGAGAGTTACATACCACCTTTATGTATGTCCTCAGAGTTTTAGGGACAACAAGGCAACTATGTGGGTCAAGGTAAACGGATGGAGGAAGCTAAGAAAGCTATGGGTTATTTAGCAAGACCTGTGCTGAGACTCCTCTTGTACTTGTGCTACTGAGCTAGACAGGCCCCAGAGTCGCCTCTGTGATTAAGAGACCCACCCTCCTAGTGAGGCAATGGCTCCTCTGTGCATTTATAACCTGCTATAAGGCAGGTAGAGGGAGCGGCAAGCTTTGCTTGTATCTGTTTCTGCTTGACCTTTCGCCCCAAATAATCCTTATTCAAAAGTGTCCTATTTCCGGGTTGCATAGGCTTTTCTAAAATTAACTTAAGTGTGTGCGTGTGTGCACCTCCTTGTCTGTATATGTACTGAGTTCCTGCAGTGCCAGCAGAGGCCAGAAAACGGTGCTAGACTCCTGGACTGGAGTTACTCAGTGTGGGTACTGGGAGGCAAAGCTGGGTCTTCTGCAAGAATAGCAAGTGCTCTTAAGTGCTGGGCCATTTCTCCAGCCCCCAGAATTTGCATATTCTCATATCCTACGTGTTCACATGAACTATCCACCAGACTTTTCCCAAAAGATGAACAATAACAAACATGGGGAAGATGCAGAGATATGGGGCTCCCCTATACTTAAACTAGACACAGGATGACCACAGCGTCCTTCTGAGTTCATAACAGAGGACATGAAATCAGGATGTCAAAAAGATAGCAGCACCCTGTGTTTTTTGCAGCAATATTCACAATAAGAAAGATGTAGAAGCCTAGGTCTCATATAAAGAGATTAAATGCTATTTCATTTACTTTAAAATGGGGAATCATGTCATCATAGCAAAATGGATGAGCATGGAAGATATGTGTGGTGATTTGAATGAAAATGGCCCCGTTAGGTTTACAGGGAGTGGCATTATTAGGAGGTGTGGCCTTGATGGAGTAGGTGTGGACTCATTGGAGGAAGTGTGCACTAGAAATCTCATCCAGTGACTGAGGGAAGCGGATCCATGGCCAGGCCCCAGGTGGAGCTCCAGGAGTCCAATTGGCGAGAAAGAGGAGGGATTGTATGAGCGAGAATTGTAGAGACCAAGATTGGAAAAAGCACAGGGACAAATAGCCAAACTAATGGAAACACATGAACTATGAACCAGTAGCTGAGGCGCCCCCAACTGGATCAGGCCCTCTGGATAAGTGAGAAAGTTGATTAGCTTGAACTGTTTGGGAGGCATCCAGGCAGTGGGACTGGGACCTGTCCTTAGTGCATGAGCTGGCTGTTTGGAACCTGGGGCTTATGCAGGGACACTTGGCTCAGCCTGGGAGGAGGGGACTAGACCTGCCTGGACTGAATCTACCAGGTTGAGCTGAATCCCCAGGGGAGTCCTTGCCCTGGAGGAGATGGGAATGGGGGGTGGGCTGGGAGGAAGGCAGGGGGGGCGGGAGGAGGGAGGACAGGAGAATCCGTGGCTGATATGTAAAATTAAATTAAATTATAAAATAAAAAAATTTTAAAAATAAAAAATTAAATAAATAAAAAAATAATAATAAAATGCTCAAGCCAGGCCCACTGTCTCCTCTCTCTCTCTTCCTGTTGCCCACTGATCCAGATGTAGAACTCTTGGCTCCTTCTCCAGCACCATGTCTGTCTGTACACAGCCATGCTTCCCACCATGACAATAATGGACCAAACCTCCGAAACTGTAAGCCAGCCCCAATTAAATGCTTTCCTTATTAAGAGTTGCCACGGTCATGATGTCCCTTCACAGCAACAGAAACCCTAACTAAGACTCTATGCTAGTGGAGATAAGCCAGGCACAGAAGGACAAGTGACACACAGAGATCTCACTTAATGTGGAGCTAATAAGATGGATCTCAGGTAGAGAAGCTAAGGTAGCTACCGAAGCTGGGCATAGAGAGGGACTCAATGGGAGCTGCTGACCTTAGGGCACCAAAGGTCAAAGAGCTCTGAGATCACCGATTGCACAGTGTGGTACTATAGTCAATTATAATGTGCGTGTCAGAATAACTAAGAGTAAATTTCAAATGTCTTATCATAAAAATAATAGGTGAGCAAGGTGATGAATGTTAGTTGGCTTGACTTGATCATTCCGTGTGGGGAGTGGAGGAAGCCTGTAGTGTATGAAGTCCTGGGTAAATATGT
>CABHPR010150160.1:0-24800 GCA_902168415.1 Peromyscus melanophrys
CTCTGGTCCTCATACTTGTGTGCCATCTCCCTAGCCCCAAAGGTGATATTTTAAAATGATGTTTCATTACAGGCAAGGGGTTTCCTGTCCAGCCAGATTAATATGATATGTTTGTTTAAGGGTTTTATGGTTGTCTCCTATTTGCGGTGGATATTAAAATTTCTCTTTTGTATAAACAGATTTTAGTGTTCCAATCATTCTTTCCAGGACTTACCAAGCCTGGTTACTCTTCAAGAACGTGTATTTTTTATACAGCCCCAGGTCTCCTGAAAGTCACATTTGGAGCTGGATGACCTTGCAGGACATAAACCTTTCCTTCTGACTCCCCACCTGCCCCATTACTTATCTCTATGGCAAATCTTGGCTTTCCATTTCCAGTTGGTTCTGGAGACATTTTCAGGACTGTGGTCATTAGAAGGTGTCTCCTGATGAACCTTCCTTCAGCCATCATACCAGGAAGATCAAATTGACAACAGAGTATTTGTCTATGTCTCAGAAAAAGTAGACTGGATGACTCCAGTGTGCATACTTTCAAGGTAGCCTAAGGTGAAGCAGGTTAACAGGACAACCCCCCTCATCTGCCTTCAGGAGCCCACTCCCTCCCCTAAGCTGCAGAAGCAGCAGACAGCCGAATGGTCAGGACTGTGTGTACCCATGCATCTGAATGACCCAGTGAGCATTTGGTTTTATTTTGATAGGCTGTTGGGAAGTCTTCCTGCTCATTTTTTTTGGAAGTTTTTAATTTCAAATACATGCACACCTGTACCCTCTGATCCCTGTTAGATCCCCATTGGATGGACTACACCAGTTAGCTCAAAGACTGTTAAACCCTGGAATTTTCACATGAAAATTCCTCACTCAGGACTTCCACTACATCTTGGTAACTTTAGGCATCAGCTCTGTCTCCCAAGGGATTTGCAGAGTAAATACAAATGGTGCTGGGCACCAAGCCACTTCTTCTAGGGAGGGAGGTTCTCTCTCACCTGGCTCCTGGCCATGGGATGCTGTGAGTCTGTTGAGGCAGATGAGTAACACAGCCCTCTCTGCTGTTTCTGAATGTAGCTTTCCTTAGCTTCTCATACAGAATGCCAACTTTTATATTCCTGATTGCATGGACGCCATGTAAATTAAAAATTGAGGGTTCAATGAGAACTATGCCAACATCCATCCAAAGCTGCTATTTCCAGTTCCATGTTTCTCCAGTTAAAAACAACTACAATTGAGGCCCAAACGCATATTTTCTACTGAAAATTCCTCCAAGCTTCAAAGTGAGTCTTTTCTAATAGAGAAAGGTAACATAGCAGCTAGCTTTTGTGAGCAATGTCCACATGAATGGTTCCATTTAACTCCGGGCAAGGCTGAAGCTGAATGTGAGCGCTGAGGTCAGGGTGATTCCATCAGCTTTATGCCTGGAGAGATCAGAGTGACATTCAATGGAAGTGCCCTGGATCAGGTCAACTGCTAATGCTGCACCCAGCACCCCAGGACTTGCCAGAGGTACAGGGTCACCCTTTGGCAAGGGCACTCCTGCATGAGAGAAGCAAAAACCACCAGCCTCAGCATGGCCAGTCACACTGCCCTTCTGTGCAGAAGCCATTGAGGGTTGAAAAGCTGCGGTGGCTGTTTACCCTACAGGATGTCCTGGATCCCTGTCCCTGTCCTAATGAAGCAGGCTCAGTCTGAGAGGTGAAAAAGAGTTGTTTTCAGACACAGAAAGAATCATAGGAGCCTCATCTCTTTGACTTGGTATTCATTGTCCAACATGGGCACTAATCAGCTTTTTGTCCTTTGCCTTAGGAAATGAATACTGAGCATCTCCTGAGAGTCTGCCCATATGTGTGTGTGTGTGTGTGTGTGTGTGTGTGTGTGTGTGTGTGTGTCTGTCTGTCTGTCTGTCTGTCTGTCTGTCTAGAGCTGCCAGCAAAGATCTGAAGTCTCTTGTTCCTCAGTGGCAGCAGATAATGAATGAGCCTACTCAAGAGCACTGGGGAGGTGTTGGGGTGCAACCCACGACTCCTGAGGTATGGACATGAAGCTCAAAGTGGGGGGCTGTGTGACTTGGGAAGGAAGCTGGCATTTCTGTAAGCCAGGCTGTGGCTTCTAGGAAGTTCTTAGATGGAAAGAAAACAGAGGCCAAGCTGGCTTTTTGATGGGAAATTATGATTTCTCCAAGTTTTTAGCTGATTTGTTATGTGGGATAGAAGACTATCAATGTTAGATTTAAAAGTTATTAGTTTCAATTAAAAAAAAATCCACCTTTCAAGTCTCCCACACCCCTGGAAGGATTTCACAAGGTTAAGTTCTGTCCAGTGTTGTAAACAGGACCACATTTGGAGATGCCTAGGGACCAAAGTATGGTTGAGGTTTACAAAGTTCAGAGACAGGAATATGAGGAAAACTGAAGATCAAGTGTAGCTTTGGGAAAGATATGCCAAGGGCCAGCGAGACGCAGGTAAAGGCACTTGCCACTAAGCTTGATCCCCAGGTCTCACAAGGAAAGAGAGAGAACCGATTCCCACTCAACTGTCTTCCGATTTCCTCCTGTGTACTGTGGCATGTGTGTACACACACACACACACACACACACACACACACACACACACACACACGTAAACAAACAAATAAATACACAAATAAAATCATTTAAAAGACAAGTCAAACAGCAAAACAAAGTTCCAGAAATACAAGCTATACTCTGAAATTGGTCATTAATTTTCAACATGGCATCTGCGTATTAGAATGGAAAGAAAGGGAGGAAAGGGAGGGGGAGGTCTTCCTCTCATTCTTTACTCAAATAAGAGTCTTCTCTGTGCAGTGAACACTTCTCTGAAGTGCCAATAATTCATCAGTACTTTTGAATTTGAGAGAGGTGAGAAAGGAAACTTCAAATGTGGTTAGAAGTGCTCCACAGTCCTCTGTGAGAGGGCAGACCTCTGCACGAGCTGACAGTGGCCTAGGGGAAAGGTATCTACCCAAGATTAGTGTGTCAGTGAACACATAAAGTACAGAAGCCCTACATCTTTGACATTTGAAGAACAAAGCTATCCATCAATGTCCTGGAACGGATCGATCAAACAGAATTCTACTGCTGAAAACCTAATAGTATGATGGTAATAATGTAGCCATAAAACCTCTGGTCTATAATTGACTGCTTCCATTTGAAGCGAGCAGTTTCACACAGTGACTAATGCCCACCTAAAAATTTCGTTTGTGTTGAATGACAATCAGTTCCACCTTGCACAGTTCTCAGTGGCTAGCTTGTGTGAGATAATGGCCTGGGGATAGACACTGAGGTAGTGGGAAGAAACTATCTTCCAAAATGAGTGATGTAGGTGTGTGGTGCTTCGAGCTGAGTCTCAGGTTCTCCTCAGGCTGCCTCCCATAGAAGCAGTAAGTCTGCCACTTGCTGATAAAACTACCCAGTTAAAATGTAGGAGACTATGGAGTCAGTATTATGGTGGGATGCTCCTACTTGGAACATCCTGGTCTTGGGGGTATGTTGTATAATGAATGTAGTGTTCTAATTACGTCTGAAGAACTCAGAGTCTGTCTCCTGGTGATGTGTAAGCCTATGAGCACAGGGGAGGGGATGAAGAGCAATCTTAAGCTTCTGGACCTTTACAGCAGCAGGGTCCAGAACAGTGGTCTTCACAGACTAGAGAGAGACAAAGCTTGGGCTGTCAGCAAGGATTTCAGTGGTAAAAGAAAGCGTCTTGATGCCTCTGGATGATAATAAAAAAAGGACCACTCGCCCCCCACACAGAGGGTCTTCCAGGTACCAACGGCAGGGGAACAGGCAGGGACCAGGAAGTGCAGGATAGCTCAAGCACTTGTTGTCACCCGAACGATCCAGTTCAACAATGGCCCCATGCAGCAGGACACAGCAAAAAATTGTGGTACATACCTCACAGTGTTTCAATTTGTTGGTTTTTAATCTAAAGTGAGGTTTTACCAGTACACAGTGAAAACAACTTCCTTTTGGTAGTGCTTAATATCGTATCTGAGAACCCCACCCTTCCCTTCAATAACAGAGAGAAGCCCTCTGCATCCTTCAGCTCACAGTCTCAATGAAAACCTCTTTCATGCTGGACTTAAGTGAAATGAAGCCAACCTGAGTCTCCCTATCCCTGAAATCCACAAGACCTTTCTGGGTTCCCAAATGTATTTACAAGTTCTCAGTTTTCAATTCACCACAACTGTTTGTTACCAAAGGCATTTTTTTTTTTCGGCCACAGTGTAAGAGTTCATTGTAACTAAAATTTTTAATTAATATGTCCAGTGGCTCCTAATGGACTGTGAGTGTGTGTCAGATTGCTCAGTTGCCCTTTGATGTATACTTAAAGGTAATTGGGTAGTCTTACTGATGTATTTTTAAAGAGCCAACTATTGATTAATAATGTTTCAGTATTAATATAGCCACTTTGTGTGGATCAAGAAACATCAACAGTGGAAAACCCGTATTTATCTACAAATTAACAACTCACTATAGATCTGTTACTTTAAGCTAAATGGGGTGCATCCACTCATGCCATCCCAGCAGGGACTGGGCCCCTCATAATAAAGATTAAAGCCAAAGCTGGCCTTATTTTTCCCCTGCATGAAATGAATGCTATTCACCGCGTCATGCCCTAGTGCAGCTGAAGAATAGTTGCAGTAAAGCCCAGGTCCACTTCCCACTCTGACAGGCTGGTATTTTTAATGCCTTACTTGATGAAAATGCTTCATACTGTGGGAGCTTTAATTGCTTCCTGGGCCGAGCAGAATGAAATAAAAAATGATTGTGCCATTCAGGATGGAGGGAGGATGATCTCAGCCTTATCCCTGCTTAAAACCAGTTGTATGGTTCATATACTCCAAGTGTGTGCTCATTCAAATTGAATTACTGCAGAGGAAAGCTGGGGTATTCGGGAGACTTGTGATGAACCAGGTCCTAAGGCTGGGTTTCAGAAAAATGGGCAGAGCCACTCTCATCCTGGAATTGTCAGCTCCATGGTGTTTTCCTTAACATCTAGAAGGCCAGTGACTCTACTAAGAGGTGGGTTGGAATAAAATTCCTTCCTTGTCTTTAGCATCAAATGGCCAGTCCACTGATCCATGAGCAGACTATGTAAACAACTGGTTGAGTATCCAAGACAACCTATGAACAGCCTTGATGGCAGTTGCCATGCTACAACTCCAAGCCAGATTTCCGAAAGTGTCGCATTGCTCCGAGCTGATGCCTTGCAGCCACCACCTGAGTATTACGCAGATTTATAGAGAGAGAGGGACATCAGCTGCCAAGGCTCCTCTTCCCATTTTAGTCTTTTCTCCCTACAGTGACCGTGGGAAGTTTGACTAGCACTCCAACAGGCTGGAAAAGCCAGATGGGAAGTTAACGTCCTTGAACAAAAGGATAATGCATGACGCAGTCAGCAGCACACTCAGAAGAGGGCTGGAATAGACAAACCCAGGGATTCCAGTTCTAGCCAAATGCTCTCACGTGAGGTTATGCTCTGAGAAGGCTGATGGCTTTGTGAGAGAAGTGTGCTGAGCTAGATTTCCCTCATCACTGCTCTTACTGGCAGAACTGATGGTGGGTCACCCCACTAGGAATGCTCAAGTTTCTGTGAACATAAGAGTATTCTCAGGACGCAAGGATCTCGATCCCAGTCTGGCTTTGTGGGTAGATCTGGGCAATACTCAGGAATCTTTATTTTAACATTCCTCCCATGTGATTCTGCTAGACTAGATCCTAAGAAACATTACACCGCCAAAATAAAATGCTGTCCTGGAAATCACAGTGTAGTAATAAGATAAATTTTCTCCATTTAAAGGCCTAGGGTGGGCCAATAACAATTTAAACTCTAACTGTGCACTGATGATTTGGTATCATTCATTCACTCATAGTGTTTATGCTGTTACTTACTCTGGTGTTTAGGCCAGGGAATATAAAATTTGCCCCTATTATTCCAAGACCAACCACATTGAAATTCAGCTTAAGTTGATGAATATTAACTATGTAAATGATATGCCCTGAGCATTGTATTGATTACCTATAAGGAATATAAGATAATGTGAGCTGAATAAAAATAATTACTTCTAACTGAAATCTTAAGAGCTACTATATCCAAGTACTTCTGTACATTATATACTATATATGAATACATATTCAAAATTATATATGAATTTAGCAAAAAATATTAGTTGACAAAGGATAAACTACTTAAAAAACAACCCTTCAATGACTGAGTACCTTCTCCAATCATGTAAAGTTAGGTTTCTAGGCTGGGGAAAGTGCTCTGTGGGCTAAGTGGTTACGATGCAAACAGGAAGAGCTGGGTTTGAATCACCAAGAGTCACATGGAAGCCAGGAAAAGCAATGCACATCTATAATTCCAGGGCTCCTAAGACAGATGAGAGGTGGATATAGGAGGATCCCTAAAAGCTCATGGGCCTGGCATACAAAGCAGGGAGAACACAGGGACTCTGGATCAAATGAGGCAGAAGGTGAGAAATGACATCCAAGGTCGTCCACTGATCTCCACAAAAGCACACAGGCAAGTGCATGCCCACACTCCTGCACTGAACATGTGTGCAAATATATATATAGACTTACATACACACAGCATCCTGCACACACGAAAGACAAAAGTAAGTTAGGATCTCTGAGGCACTCATGGTTAAAGATAAATTCTACAGATGTAAAGGGATTAAAACATCGTAAAACACAACTTTAAAACGTTTAGAGGAGAGCAGAGGGGATGGTAAGTTAGAGAAAAGGAACTTTGAAACAAGACATACGCTCCTCCACACCGCAGAGGAAACACTGACAAATTAACAATATTAGGATGAAAAACCGGCAAGAAAAAAATGATTCCAAGGCAAAAAGATGAGCCACAGATTAGGGAAAGATGTGCAAAGTCTCGAAATACCAGAACCCAGAAGTCAGTCACATGGTGCTCTGACAGATCCATGTGAACAGGGAGATCCAGCACATGGTGACTGATGATAGGGGCTATCATGAAAAAGATACAGTGCACTGAGATAAAATTCAGAGGAGGCAAAAGAAAGGGAGTACATTTTTTAATGATTAAGAAAGCCGTGGCATCGGATTGCATGTTATTGTCCCGAGACAGAGTCCATTGTAGCAGCAGGCCCTCACTGCGGATGGACTGGAGTCCTCTTCCTCCAACTTCTCCCTCCGGAGTGGTTGGAGTTTCATTACACTTCAGTGTGCGCCACTAATGCCCCACTTTGGGTAGTCCTGGGGATTGAACCCAGAGCCTCCAATTAACCAGGTTAGTGTTCTACCCACTGAGCTACATCCACAGCTGTAGCCGGAAGTTTCACTGGTCCTACCTGGCTCCAAGGTCCCACAGCCACTTATAGAATTATCACTCAGAGGCTTAGTATTAACTACAAACTGTATGGACTATGGCTCAGGCTTCTTGCTAGATAGCTCATATAACTTAACTCAATCCACTACTACTATTCTATGTATCGCCACGTGTTCTGTGGCTTTATCTGCATTCCATTACGTGTTGCTCCTTGGACGGTGGCTTGGCTGCCCCCACCCTCCTTTCTTCTCTCACCATCTCTGTTGGATTTTCCTGCCTGGCTCCATCCTGCCCTGCCACAGGCTCATGTAGCTTTATTTATTAGCCAATGGGGGCAACACATATTCACAGGATACAGAAAGACATCCCACAGCACACAGCACCCTTAGAAGTATATTACTTGAAGGAATGATAGCACTCAGGTCTTTTTCCTATTTTTATTTCACGTTTCATTAAATATTATGATCTTTATTTTTATATTTAAATATCTATATCATAGTATTATGCAAATTATAACCTTTCAAATTACACAAACTTGTGCTGACATATCTCGGCTGTCAATTAAAAAATGCAAGAGAAGGTACAGGCTTCTACAATTCTCTTAGCAAATACTTGAACAAGAGTTTGAAGATGTTCACTATAAAGAACCTGTCACTCACCTAAGTACGTCAGATTGTCATGTACACTGTTTACTTCCAATTAGTCTCTATTATGACCCAAATGCTCATTGACAATAGACAGGAAATATAAATTACAGTACAGTCACACAGTGAAATGATGTAACTCGCAGTGAAAACGTGAGTAAGACCACAATGTATCAAAAGAGATAAATTTCAAAACAGTGTTTGATTAGCAGGCAAGTGGTTAGCAAATGGTATTGTTTATATAAAAAAGTAAAACCTTAAGCACAAATGGGCAACATACACACAGTACTCACATCTCTATCAATCCATGTGCACTGAAAAAGTAGAAAAATATGAGGCTGGAAGATGACTTGGTGGTTAAGAGCACACACTGCTCTTCCAAAGGACCCAGGTTCAATTCCCTGCACAGATGTCAGGCAGCTCACAATGACCTGTAACTCCAGCTCCAGGGGATCCAGTTCCTTCTTCCCGTCCCTGCAGGCACTGAACTTGTGCACAAAGCCATGCACATAATTAAAAAGTAATAATAAAATTAAATGTTTTAATAAAAAACCAAAAACATGTAAGAGAATGATCAGGGGCCATAGGCACCTGATGCATGAGTGAACTCCAGGTCATCTGTGGCTGGGAGCTCTTGTATTATAGGAGGCTGTCATTGAGAAAAGAAATATGAAGTTTCAGGTAGGAGAAAGTGGTGTGTTTGTGGTTATATGGACTACATCATGGAGTTACTTTCCCACAGGAGAATGTTCTCAGAATGAGCGGGTGTCAGCCAGAAGGGAATCACAATCCGCCATGCTTACTCATTTGAAAAATTTTCCCCCAAGAGCTTCTGACATTATACACTTCAAACTTTGGTTTAGTCCCATATCTGCCAACATTAGGTGCAGATCAAGATGTAGAACTCTCTGCTCCTTCTCTAGCACCATGAAGGTAATAGACTAAATCTCTAAAACTGTAAGCCAGCCTGAATTGAATCTCTTCCTTTATAAGAGCTGCCCTGTCAAGGTGTCTCTTCACAGCAACAGAAATACTGAGACAACACCCAAATTCAATTCATCTCCATCCTCAATCCTCCCTTAGAGGTATTCAAATGCCTGAGACCTGCACCATCCTGCTGGGCAGAAGGGAATGTGGGCGGGGGGGAGTCGGAGTGAAATAAGAGTGTCTATCACCAACTGCAGTGGAAACCTCGTCTGTAAACTTCCAAAATTAAAAAAAAATCATCTAAACACATGGCTGGGGCCTTTCCTCAGACCGGGGAGGGGGGTGGGTGGGGGTGGGGGTGGGGTAGAGGGATGAGGCAGGTTCTGAATCTTCAAACTAGACCCACCCCTGGGATGACAAAGGGATATGTATATCTATCTATCTGTGAGTGTGGTGGGGGTGGGGGAGAAAATCTGAGGACTATATAGCTAGCTGGGTTGGTGGGTATTTGTGTGGACACTTACATTGTTTACAGATGCTTATACATGTGGAACACTGTAAGATAGGCGGAGAACCCTTAGTGTGCACATCCTAACGTATGCAGGGAACCAGCCTATGGAGAGACCTGTAGAAATGACTTGGAAAGAGTTGTTTGGTCTTGATGGAGAGCACATGACTAGCTCCTGAGGCAGCTGTCAGTCATTCAAGGTCAAGCTCACCTGGCCTCCTAATTGGGGCTGGCAGTTTATCTCACTCCCCTGCATTTGAAAACACATGCAGTGAATGTGTCTGTTCTCTCGAATTTCAGAAAAGACCAGCTTATGCCCTGACTGCTAGGAGAAAGGGCAACCAGTTTTATCAAGACAAAAGAAGTCACTATCACCAAGCAGGACTCTGCCACTACATGTCACTTCCCATCAGCTGGCACGTATCATTGAATGACACAGAAAGCCACACCTGCTATCCCCGCACGCAGCACATCAAAGTCTTTCTGTACAATGCTTCACTGGTGCCAGATTTCCTTTATGAACCACTGTGCCCGGGGACCAGGGAAGCCTCCTTCCTAGGGCTGGAAAAAGTGGAGGGAGACTCCTGCTGAAATGGGCCCTGCACTCTTCCCATCTACCACGCTCCTCCCCAGATATCTGTCTCCTGGGGACACTGCAGGAGGTGTCAGAAAGCCACAGGCAGCCCTGTGTGTGTGTGTGTGTGTGTGTGTGTGTGTGTGTGTGTGTGTGTGTGTGTGTAAGTTGTAACAATTTCTGCCTACTGGAAATGAACGGTGTGATGAGAGGTGACAGCTGAAATCTTTCTACTGTGCTTTACTGCTACAGAGAACATGGTATGTGTGAATGTGTCAGTGGGTGGGTGGGGGTGCCCTGTGCCTTTTGCCTTTTGGTGGCACCTCAGAGCACTTTAAAACAGTAAGAATGATAAATTCTTTGGCTGAATGTGACCTCAGAGACAACCTAGTCTAAAATTCCAATTTACAAGTGGGAAGAAGCGGCAGCGTGAGCCTGGAGGCACACAGTGAGCTGCAGGAAGAGCCGAGGAAGAACTCAAGTCCTTCCATAGCAGCTAAACCAAAACAGTGCCTTAACCGGAGTCCTGGGGCTAAACCAAGTTTGACCCCTGAAACCAGGAGCCCCTAGACAAAGCCTTCAACCCCAGGTGCCACTCTGTCTCCCCATCTACTAAATGAACATAGAATAGTAACAGTCCAAACCACCTCAGGCTATTCCCAAGGTTAAGTGAGAGGACACATGCGGGGCTCACAGAGAGCGTTCATGGTGCCCATGGCTGCTGCTTTGATTATTAAACAGGTCATTTGCTTTTTCCACCCCACCAAGACTCTTACTACCCCAAAACTACTTCAGAAGAGTTTTACTAGGGTAGGGAGGGGCACATATTGACAGGCTTGTAAATATAAAATGATCGTTTCCATATGATGGCTTTTGTAAAATAATTAGCTTTGATCTTAAGAAAAAGAATCATTAAACAGGAGGAGGAAGCTGATTTGAGGGCCTGGAGAGATTGGGGAGAGAGAGGAGCTGGCAGGGCGAGAAACGGACACGGGAGGAAAACACATCTATCTGTAGTCCCATGGGATCAGTTCTTAACTTGACTCAAATCACACTTCAAATGCTTAATCTTTTTAAGAAAAAAAAAAAAGATGTTCTAATAACATGGAGACACAGAGGCTCCAAGGACTGCTTTTCACAACCACACAAGGGACCAGCTGGACACCTACAACACGACCCATACCATGCTAGCTTGTGGAGGCAGGGGAATGCATGTGAGTGAGTCCTCACCAGACAGTGGATTAACTTTCTCCAACATCAGGCACATCTTTAATACACACATCCAGGACGTTTCTGTAAGCCAGAGCCACTGTCATGCTGAAGAAATAACAGCAAATTAATAAGGATCGTGACATGCCTGAGACTACGTGGGGCTTGACAATGAAGTCATTACTCCTTATCTCCTTGCATTCCAAGAAGGCAAGAAATAGCATCACAATAAAAAAATGTTTCATAACAGTTGATTAGAAAATATGGCCTGCAGAAAACCAAGCTCTTCCACATTGTCGCACTTCCACATTAAAAATCCAAATATATTAGAAGAAGGTAGGATTTTTTTCAGACCCCCACAGCTTGAACACAAAGGATCACATTAATAAGATACAATTTAGATTTGCATATTTTAATAAGCTAGGGATCAAAGGGAGTACATAGCTGAAGGGGTGTTGAGTTGTGCGCATACAAACTGCTCACTCAAGGAAAAAGGTATGTCTCCCTTGCAAGACACCTAGAATCTGAACAAGAGACAATTAACACATGGCTGGTGCTTAACACTATCCAAATGTTTTGGATAGGTATCCTGTGATTTTACCTGTTAAACAACCAATTCCAAGAGGGTCAGTGAAGCTACCAGAGAAGAAATGACCCTCCGATTCTTCTTCTTATGTCCATCTCTAGCTCTGCAACAACAATGACTGGTCTTCATTCCTGGGGTGGGGTGGGGGCGGGTAGTGTAGGAGTGGAAGTCACTGTTCACTGACGCATTACCATTAGAAACAGACCCACTATCGGTCCCAGAGGCCAAGAGACACTGACACAGAAGACCCCTTTTTGTCACATTCATAAAATGACTTCCCCGAGTGGCAGATGTGGTCACAGCGGTCTAGAGGCTGTTGTCTTTGCTTCTATTTACTGGGCACTTCCTGTGTGCTCACTATGCATCAACTCGGCATGTTGCGCATGTGATCTCCACCTCAAGGGTGAAGGTGGGCTGGGATGTAGCTCTGCTGTGGGATGGTCTGTATGTCAAACATGTTGCTTATTGGTCAATGAATAAAGCACTGATTGGCCAGTGGTCAGGCAGGAAGAAGTATAGGCGGGACAAGGAGGAGAGAATTCTGGGAAGTAGAAGGCTGAGGAGACACTGCCAGCCGCCACCAGGACAAACAGCATGTGAAGATGCCGGTAAGCCACAAGCCATGTGGCAAGGTATAGATTTATAGAAAATCCATTTAAGCTATAAAAACAGTTAGCAAGAAGCCTGCCACGGCCATACAGTTTGTAAGCAATATAAATCTCTGTGTTTACTTGGTTGGGTCTGTGCGGCTGTGGGACTGGCGGGTGACAAAGATTTATCCTGACCGTGGGCCAGGCAGGAAAACTCTAGCTACATAGCTCTGTTAGCAGAAGGCTTGTCTGACATGCCTGAGCTCTGGTTTGATCCCCCAGCACCATGTAAGCGGGGCATGGCTCACATTTGTAATCCCAGTACCCAGGATGTAGAGACTGGAGGATCAGGAGTTTAAGGGCATCCTCCGCTACATAATCTACCAGATCTGAGATCAAGGGCATCCTGGGACAGATGAAATCCTGTCTCAAAACTAAATGACTGACTAAGGCTAGAAAGGATCGGTAGCAGGGCTGGGACTTGAACCTAAGCAGATGAATCCCAGAGTCAAACCTCATCTGTTGCCTCTCTCAAGGCCCAGTTATTCATCTGCTTGTGTCTCCGGAAGGTGCCTCCTCGACCCTAGCCCACCACATGCAAGCCATCTCAAAAGTTGTGTTAGGGTCTTCATCCTTCAACTCTGACAAGGGTGTGTGGGAGCTGTGTGAGCCATACCATGAAGCACCACCCCCAGTGGGGTAGCAGATAACTGTTATACCTGCCTATGACCTTGAGATACATGACCCTAGGGCGTGGCTGCTGGGGGTGGGCGGCTTAAGACCTGGGAGGCACATACAAGGCCCCTTCTTTGATACCTTGTGGTTTTGGATGCTGGGATGGACCAGGGCAGAGCTCTCCAGAGAACCGCGTTGGACCGTGCCTCACCCTTCCAGGATCCTGTAACAAATTCCTTTATTCTGTCTTGTGAGTTAACCCCCAAATAAATTCCTTTGATCATTAAGCAGACTCCATGGATTGATGGCGATATAATCTCAACACACACACTCCCTCTAACATCGTACACTGCCACACTCATGGTCCTCCGACATCATGCATTTCTTCAGAGACTGTCCAGGTCAAGACTGTCAGTTTTCCTTGCTTAATCGCACTCTCTGAGGTAAGGAACATGCAAATGTCTCTGAGGGATTACATAGACCTTTCCCCACTAAGCCGTTACAGTTTACATCCCTGAGAGGCACATCTGATGAGGCTGGGACTACCAGCTGCATCAGTTGCATATTGTCTTCCAGAAATCTGGTATTAGAAAGTCTCTATGGACTGCTTACTCCCAGAATAGATACCCAGGCAAGGCCCCTTACAGGCCCCAGATGTGCTTTCTGCTCTTTGGTTTCCATGGACACGTCTGGATTCTTATCCCGTCCTGTGAATTAAGCAACTTAAATCCATTTCTTTCATCAGAAACCAAGAGAACAATGACTATGAAGCATTCCAAAGAGAAGCTTTGGAAGTGTCTATGACCTGAACTGAAGGTATGAGGAAAGCTCCTGGGATAGGGTGCTAGGGACTCTACACCTCCTATAAGGCCAACCAGGAGAGGTACCAACGACATCACAACCGCTGACTCATGGATGTGGCCCAGGATTATCAATATGACAGTGGAGCAGAAATCTCTGTCACTGGATAAAATGAGGTTTAAGAATGGTAACAACAGATGTACCATGAAGGTGAGAAGCCGCAAACTCCCAAGACGGGGAGAAAGGGTGGGAACATCTGGTACTGGCAAATGCCACTACTGGGCTGAGGCCAACACCATCCGGTGTAGCTGGAGTTTTCTCCAGTCCTGCCTGGCCCACGGTCAGGACAAATCTCTCTCACCCGCCAGTCCCGTAGCCGCTCAGACCCAACCGAGTAAACACACAGAGACTTACATTGCTTACAAACTGTATGGCCGCAGCAGGCTTCTTGTTATCTAGTTCTTCTATCTTAAATTAACCCATTTCTATTAGTCTATAAGTTGCACGTGGCTCGTGGCTTACCGCTCATCGCGGCGGCTGGCAGGGTCTCTCTGACTCAGCCTTCCACTTCCCAGAATTCTCCTCTCTCCTTCTCCCACCTATACTTCCTGCCTGGCTACTGGCCAATCAGTGTTTTATTTACTAACCAATCAGAGCAACACATTTAACATACAGAACATCCCATAGCAGTCCAACAGAGAGAGAAGGTAAGAAAGAGGATGTGCACGCTCCTTAGGGACATGGGAGTTTGGGGCTGAGGTCCAGGTGGGCTGAGGCTAAGAACAAATGATCAACCATTCAGTTGCTTGTTGAGCATCCACTTACTTGTCTGTACAGGCTCAAGCAGTGAAGCCTGGAATTTAGAGTCCATTGCAGGTGGGAGAGAAGCAAGGCAGGCAATCAACTGCATAGAATTTATGGTACAGAGGGAAAATCTATGAATAAGAGGCCATATAGACACTACTGCTCGGCCACAGGACAGTCAGAGGGGTGCTGAGAGCCAAGTCTACCCAGCCTGGGGCAGAGGAAGGCTGGCTTGTTTGAGACACAAGAAAGGAGGCCATTATGCCTGCCCCAAAGTAGGAAAGTGTTACTCCAGGAGGTGGGAGAGTCTTCTGAGGGCCAGACCACTCTCAAACTCATCAGGGGCTGAAGGAGTTTCGGTGTCATCTTAAGTGCAGGGCAAATCACTGAAGGGTTCCCAGGGGAGAAGTGACACCATGCGGTTCGTTTTGAAGCGGCCACTTCATCTATGGGTGAAGAGTAAGTGGGTGTGGTGACGTGTGATTCAGAGAGGGAGCAGAGGCACCAGCGTGGGTGCTATTCTGGTAACTCAGCACCCCATGGTGCAATCACAGCAGTATCTTCACCACGACATTCTAAAGGCCCCCCTGAACAACATGCATACCCGCTCGGCAGCAGTTGGCTGGGATACACTGTGAGCACTGGGTTGGCTTTCCTTTTCTACTTTTTTGGTGATTTCAAAACCCATGCACATGAATTTGCCACCATAACCACAAGGTGATGTTGCACTGTGGTCTTCTCAGCATAATTTATGTTTATGTTTGTTTCTGCTACATTAGATTCACTGAACTAATGACATCTGAGCATTCAGCAATTGCATCTTAGGGACTTTACTAATAACTCTGCCATATTTTAACCCCCCCCCCCAGTCAGCATGTTATAAACTTGGTTTCATTAGTTTCTCAACATAATCCATCTGCACCTATTTATCCAATAATCCTATTTCCACCTATCCACTCATCCACCCACCCAGCCATGTATCTATACTCCCCTCATTCATCCATATATCCATATATACATAGATGTATGCATGCATCTTCTCATCTATCCATGCATCTCTCGGCCCAACCATCCATTGAGCAAGTCAATGTTCTAAGCATCCCTCCTTATTGAATCCATTTACAAATTAGAAGCAGGCCCGGGACACTTAAGTGATTTGTGTAACACTGCAGAGCCACCATCTGTGACAGCCTAGTGCCAGGAAAGCAAGTTTAGAAGTTGGACACAAAACTCCTTAGAAGATGCAGAGACAGTGAGCCTGAGTCACTGGACTGATGCCCTTTCTAGACACCAGGCTACCACTTCATCACCTTGCCTCCCTTTATGTGTCTTTCTGGAACTTCCAGAGCAGAAGGAGGTTTGTATAGATGAGGACCAGGAGAGATGTGCACAGTGAATGACCTGTCATGATACCTGGCCAAGGTCAGGGTTAGGCTCAGTGTCCTTGCCTTTGAATACCAACAGGCTTTGTCAAATGATTCCAACAACAGTTTCTTGACTGGTTACTACTACCTACTAAATCCCTTTAGATACTTCTTTAGATGACTTTCAATTACCACAGAGTTGTTTAAAAAGTTGTGATCCTACCAACTGTAAGATTAAATAACATGGCTTTAGAAAATGGGGAGGTATGTGTTCTGTATCCTCGGGTTGAATCTGTGGATTCAATCAACAAAGGATGGAAAATATTAAGAAAAAAATTTATTCTGTCTCAACATCTACACACTTTATCATATCATCATTCCCAAAACAATACAGTACAACCATTATTTACACAGTGTTTATATTGTGTTAGGTATTACAAGATGATTGACAGTATGAGAAAGTGTGTAAGTCCTACGCAAGTTCAATATCACTGTAAATATGACACTTGTACATGCTCTGTTTTGGGTCCCTGTAGGAGATCCTGGAACTTACATGGAGGAACAACTGTATAATGAGCCAGGGTAGGCAAAGACACCTCCAATAAAACATACCATTGGTGTAAGGGAAAACTCAGAAATTGGACTGCGTTAAGTAAACAAACTTCTGCTGATCAAATGATAACATTTAAACAGCAAAAGGCAAGCTACTGTGTGGGTAGAGATGTTTGTAATACATTCATCTGACAAAAGATTTCCTGAGCATTCTATGAATCAATCAGAAAGGAAAAAAAAAAAAAAAAAAAAAGACAGCAACCCAGCAGAAGAGCAGGCGAAACCAGACATGCACTCACAAGAAAGAACATACAAGTAGTTTTGACAAGAGAAAAACAGAGAGTGGAGCCGTGCTCAGCATCATTAGCCCTTGGGGACATGTGTTGTAAAAGCTACAGAGAGCCATGGCAGCCCCTCCAAGATGGCTATAATAAAGAGAGTCAGTGAAAGCAAACATGGGTGAGAACATAGATCACTCACAGCACACACAGAGCCTGGCTGGGAGGGAGAGGTAGCATCAGCCGCTTGGGAAAACTAAGCTGGATACAAACATATGACCTTGTAAATGTAGCTAGATGAAGTGTGTGTGCGTCTTTTGCAGGTATCTATGTGTGCATGTGTGTATATGTTGTGCACATATGAGCAATAGACATATAAACGGATCTTCACTGCTGTAATATCTGTAGCCCCAACCTAGATAAGATATAGAGCCCAACAACTATACAGCTGATATCTGTGTTGTCATATGACAGTCACACACAGCAATAAAAATCAACAGACTACTGCTCCACATAACAATAAAGGCAAGTCCTATGAGCATAATATTAAACAGAGGAGTCAACTGCACAAAGTTCATAGCATATGATTTCCTTCATACAGAGTTCAAAGAAGGCACATCTAATCTATGCTGATAGAAGACACATGGAGGCTAACTCTGGGGGTACACTAGAAAAGAAGGGGCCTTTTGAATCCCAGGAGCTCTTCAATTCTTGACTGGGTGGTATGCACAGAGCTATGTTCACTGTTTAAATTTGTTTTCTATTAGTGTGCTCTTTGTACACGTCCAGGGTTATTGAGGGGATTCTCGGGCATCTATAGCAGACTGTGAGCTAGGCTGGCTTCTGCTGTGTACCACGATCCGTTTACTACTCTGCGAGCTTCACTCCAAGCTACCTTCCACCACAGCAGCGGTTCCTAACATCTTCATCACAAGTGCTCACTGAGCACTAACACACAAGACATGTCAGACTGGAACACAGAAAGGATGTGACTTTGTGTAAGATGAGGGCATCCCTGTCTGAGTTGACCACCCAGATTTAGAGTCCCTGGCCTTTGTGCCCTTGGCCACCACTGCCAATCAGCTGGGACTGTTCCACACACAGAACAGGCCATTTCAAAGCAACCCTGCTGAGAGTTGTTCAGGGAACATGAATACAGTGCCTTGAATCTCTTTTTGGAGTGTTTACACACTACATATAAGTTAAAGCGGTTGTTATTTTGAAATATAATTACTTTAAATATAATGCTATTGTTAATCACTTCTCAGAACTTGTGTGTGCCACCAGCATCATTTCATCTCATTCCTGAATCAGTGATCGGAGTGGTGTGTTGTTCTTCCCATATTAAAAATAGGGATGTAGACACAGGTAAAATTACAAGCTTGCGAGGCTGACGACGGGCAGGACGAAGCACATTACGGTCAGTCTCTGGGCTCCCACACCCTATTACAACAGCTGTTGGAGCTGCTGTAAGCACAGGGCTTCACTCTCTCTCTCTCCCCTTCACTTCTAGTGGACAAAGGGATGAGGCAAATAACATATACCGCCTGGGTAGATTCCCCTGATGAGAGTGATCTGTTCAAGTCACCTGCAAACATCTAGAGAAGGTCCCCAGGGAAACAGGGAACTACCTCCCAGAGCACAGAAACTTAGGAACATGGATGAATAAAACATGATCAAATAAAGGGCTGGGGAGACGGCTCAGTGGGGAGATGCTTGCTATGCACGTATGAGGACCTGAGTTCAATCCCTAGAGCCATGTAAAACAAAAAAACAGGAATGAGTGGTGGCATGTGCTTATAATCCCAAGACCGAGGAGGCCGAGACAGGCAGATCCTGGAGGCTCCATGGTCAGCTTGCCTCACACACTTGGCAATTTCCAGGCCAGTGAGAAGCATGTCTCCAAAGCCAATGTGGATGACACCTGAGGAATGACAGCCAAGGCTGACCTCTGGCTTCCACACAGATGCTCAAGCATGTGTGCACATGCATGTGCACATGTACACACATACAAACACAGTAAAGTGATTTTATGTCATTCAGCCTCAGCAACTTTCCCCCTTCAGGAACAGTCAGATTCAGGAAAACAGCAATAAAGGCAAAGCCCAGGAGGGCACTGCTTCCCCAGAACCTCATGAAAAATGGAAGGTCTGGCTGTCAGAGAGACAACAGCCTGCTTCACAGGCACCCAGTCCTCACACTGGATACATGCTGGAGCCGCAGGCTGAGCCAGAGACACAGAGGTTTAAGGGAGCTGTTAAAAACAGATGGGTGTGAAGACTTGCTCTGGGTGGTGAATCTGGCAGGTTGGCAGGAGAAAACTCTCTATTGGAAAAGGTTCTGCAGACACCTACTTTTAAAAAAAAAGCAAACAAGAAGGCTGCCATCCCTTGCATGCCTGAGTGTTCCATACTGTGTCGGCCTCACGTGTAGCAGGTACCAAACGAGATGCTATTCCAATCAATCAGCCAATCAGCTTTCCTCACCCCTGCAAGAAGGAAGAGGCCCTCACACCAGACCAAGGGCACAGAGTGTACCACTAAAAACAGGGACTCAAGCCATAGACGGATGCCCTATTCCTGGTCTCATGGTCCATGGGGAAGGACAACAAAAGAATACTCCATCTAATGAGAATAATCTGTCACTCCTGCATCAATCTGATTGATGTAATGGGACCATTGCAAGAGAGGAAATTACAGGTCATTAGGAGCCATTTCAAATGAAGTTAGGGGGTTAAATGGTTTTCTTCAGCTTTCCAAAGAATTAACCCGGAATTTTATTTTGTATGTCTCCTTCTGAGGGTAAGTGGAGGCCTGCATGTTGGAAGAACAAGAGCCATCCTTTGTTCCTAAACTCAGCCACACATTCCCACCCCCACTCTCCATCCACACCTCCCTGCAACATGGCACTTAGGTTTGATCCAACATGAATGCCATTCCTGTCCATTCTTTATTTATTTTCTTCACTGATAAAAACAAACAGCCCAATTTCAGGTTGTTTATGAAACAGTTTGATGATCTGATTCCAATTAGATGGTGAAGAACTACAATAAAAGGAAACTATAAATCATGTTACTGTCTGTTTGGGGCTAACAAAAGCAGCCAATGGAAAGGTTAAGTTGATGGTCTGTGTTTAATCTGTGCTATTGTGGAAGTAAAACCCAATTAGAGATGGTATTTCACTGGAGGCTCTCACTGTTCCCCTTTGTTCTTTAATTGGAATTGTACCTATTGTGTTTCCAAACTAGGGGGCGGGGTCATTAGCTCTTCCCTCAGTCTGGTGCAAGGGGCACCCTCTTGATAAACCTAGTATCACCAATGCACCAATGCCTGCTAATTATAGCCAGCCTGCCTCCCAGAGCCAGTGTTTTCCTTCAGAGTTTAGGAGCTGGGCTGTCTTCAGATAACCAGGCCATAATGGACTCAACTGCAACCAGCTTTGCTCTCCCAGGAAGGATGAATAAGGAGGGAGCTCAAAGAAAAGGTGTTTTCAGACATTAACACTGTCGAGGGAAGTTTAGTCTGAACAGGTCCTAGGTGCTAGCCTTCCAATCACCCTGTGTGAGCGCACACAAAGTTCTTCAGTCAGTCACCTTGAACTCAAATCGCCCTCCTTATGAATTTCAAAGTCAGATCTGAGTGACTTCCTCTAAGGTTCAACACCTTAACACTGTTGGAGCTGGGTATGAAATGCACAGGAGGGGCAGTAGGCCACAAACAAATGTCACCTTTCTAAACTACCACCTGGCTATGCGTCGAAGGCCCTGTGTGCTGGCAGTCTAGGTGACCCCGAGGTGGGAGGCGACTTCCCTCTCTTCTCTCTTGCTTTCTGTGGACCTATGCCTTCCAGCCTCTGGGAAGGGTTCAGAGTTCTGCTCATTCGCGCCTTCATGCTTCAGAGCACACTGCCTCTATGCCTTGAGCTCTGCTTGTCCTTCTAGTGATTTTCTACCCATCCCTGAAGAACACCACTGCCTGCCGGTCGAGGCCATTCTTCCCTCTCCTCCAGTAAGGTGCCTCCTCTTCTTCCTCCTCTCTGACGCTCTTCCTCATCCTTCTCACCTTGCTACAGCCTCTGCACCACACCACCATAGTGCCAGTGTTTTGTGGGGTAGCATGGGTTACCCCATAGGCCTGTTCTTGCTACAGAACTACCTCAATGAACTTTACATTCCTGCTGTCATGTACAACAGATGTCAGCACAGTGAAGGGATGAGAGCAGTGAGCAAATGCACAAACAATTGGCGAATGAGTGGACAGCCCACTTCATCTTGAATCTCAGAGCTAGCAACGGGGGCATCTTTGACATGCTCAACAGACCCTGATTAGAAACAACTCAGTCTGAGCACAGTCTTCTACTCTGTGCTCACTTTTTTGATGACTCAGAAAGATTTACTTATAATCTCTTTTCTGCATTATTCCCACTGTCTAGTCCTGTTGGTAAATGGCCTGCTGTCCCCACATCATCAGTATGGTCCCTAAATTGGACAGTCCCATCAGACACATCCCCCACATGCCCGCAGGTGCGGCAGGGTGTAAAGTACACTGCCGTATAAAGGGGAAGGACAACCTTACCCCTGGTCAGCGTGTTGCTCAGAAAGCAACTGGGAAGACTAAAGGTCTTCACAGATGCTGCGATTACCTGGTGCCCCCAGAAAATGAGAACCAGACCATGTGATCCCAGAGGGCTGACATGGATGGCCACATCACCAACATAAAAAGGTACTAAATGAATGAATGTTTCAAGCGAAGACTTTGCAGAGGGAAGAAGAGGTGGATCCACCTCGTGGGAGTAATTAGGACATTCTGCAGGCTCTCTATGAAAGGAGTTACACCTCAGGCCAGGTAAGAAGAGAGCTGGCGGTCTTGAAGTGAGGTCAGATACAGGACGGGAGACAGTTGCTCCCGACAAAAAGCCCGCAGTGCTGGGAGGACAAACTCATCCTGTGAACAGACACGGCTGTCCAATTACTCATCAGCAGGTTCCTGGAGGCCACTCAGAATGAGGAAGCCATTGAGGCTCACCCCTGTGCACCCAGAGTGAGCAGAGTGAGGAGGCATTCTGCAGGCAGGTGGCACCCAGAGCCAACTGGGCTGGCCTGAGTACAATGGCAGTGGGTGGGCATCAAGGGTAGACTCACAGGGCCAATGAGAGCGAGGGCTCCGTCTGGGGCACGGAAGCACCAGCACTCTTGGGCCCTGGGAGGGGGCACAGGTCTTTCCCACTGTGGCACCCCTACAAGGGAGCCCTTGGTCCCATCAGACACAGAGGCACCCCACCCTCCACTGCACACGTTTTGTGCTTGAGGGAAGCAGTGCATTGTCGTGGCCACATGAAAAGAATGCCAACATGTGTCCTGGCAATCCAACCACGAAACACAGAGCATGGCTGGAAATAGAAGAAAATGCAGACCAGTTCCTAACATGACTTCAGAGCACCAAAGTCACTTCTAGGGGACTTCATCTCCCTGATGCCCCTGCCCCTCCATGGTTGGCAGAGCTAGGAGACCTACTCTGGCCCAGTTCATTCGAGTCCTGTCTGTCTGGCAGTACCCAAATGTGCTCCTCAGAATTGGATGAGGGTCCCATGAAGGGTTCCTTAGTCACAGACACATGAGCCACCCTGATTTAAAGGGAACTGAACACAAGGAATCGCTGCAGAGCTTGTTGTGGTCTTTATATGCCGCTATGGGACAGACGTTCACGGGCAACACTGTCTATGCACTATGCTGTGTTCCCAACACTGACTTCTAGAATGCAGAGAGGAGGACGACTGCTATTCTGAATGCATGCATGGAGTTTCCTGTCCAGGAGCCTGCCCCTGAGCAAGGTGGCTTCACTTCAGAGTGTGACACTCACAGCTGTCTGGGTCCTGGGTCAGGCTGGGCCAACCCACAGGGTTGGATAATACTCTAAAGAGGTTTCCAGTGGGCCGACAGGTAAGGAAAGACTGGCTCTGAGAAAGGGCTGGGACAGGAAACCTGCTGTGCTGGCTACGGGGTAGGTGACCACATACAGAGGTGCAAAGTGCTGGCACATCATCTTCTCCACCCCCACCATCTTTCTCTACCCTCCATTCAGAAAACAAAAATAGAGACTACCCATAATTCCATAGCTTACACATCATGAGTTAACAATGAATCCCACTTCTGCTGATAACTAACAATTTTTTTTTACATTTATGAGTCCTGTGAAATTTATGTTTTTATACCAGCCAATGTATTAGAGACCTTGCCCTGCTGAGATATGGAACTGTCTCATCCCCACAATCAATTCCATTCTCCACCACTGTATAAAAATTATTACTTATTCCCCAGCCCCCCATTGCTGAATATAAAAGGCTTTTGGTTCTTGTCTCTTGGTTTTTATTAGTTGTTAAAAATAAACATTCTAGAATTTATATCTTCAGGTACCCACACTGACTTCCTAGAAAATTCCTAGAACAAGGATTACAGGAGTCACAGGGTAGGCTATTTTTAATTTTAAAAGATATTGTCATATTAGTCTCCAAAACCGCTGAAACCATTTTACAGCCCAGCTAACACTCTAGAAACATCCTGTTCAGCACATTTCCAGGGTGGTTATCAGGGTATGTGTCTCTCTTCCGCAACCAGACAGGAAATGCCTTGAAGGCATCAAGCTTTGCTGATCCACCTCTGTGTACTCACGTCCTTGGTGTTTCATCTCACTCACAGTACAAAGATACATAAGGAATATTTTCTAGATGGATGTCAGTAAGAAATCATTAGACATCATTCAAGTGCCTGAGCTGAAACAATAACCCACAAGCAATAAACTAAGATTCAGTGTTATACAACATGACAAAGGCATACAATTATCAGTAAGAATAACTGTCCTAAATGGGCTGGAGATCAATGGCCAATTAATGGGCAATATATGTTTCACAGAGGATGTACTGTCTTTAACAAATCATGCATTTAGACAACCCCCAAGTGGCAGGGACCACCAGGCATTGAGCCACGAATAGATCGGGAAGCCACTCACACACCAATGCGAGTTCCTGCAATGCTTGGGAGGGAAGACACCTGTCAATAACAGCAATGAATTATTAATTCTCTGGTTACAGGATCTTAATTTACTGCTCAACTCCTCATAGGGAATCCATGCAGGAATGGAAGCCCTGACACTCTAGACCTTGTGCCTCCTTTTCAGGAAATGCCTAGACAGAACAGCACAGTAGCTGGTTTCCAGCCCTGAGGGAGGGCCTGGAAAACCTAACCAGGGACAGGAATGAGAGGGGCCATGCCTACTGGAGATGAGGGATGAAGCCCTGGCGGCCTGCACAGCATCCGTGAGCGAGACATTAGTGAAGAGGTATATCAGGGAAAGGAACAAACGGGAACCGTCTACAACTCTGGGCGTGCTCAGTGTGACCCCTGGGAAGTCACTTCTGTGGCTGGCACCATGTTTTGCCAGGCTCCTACCATCCGATTGCTAGGACTGCACCAGCCCTTCGGTGTTGTCTAACACCCAGACATACAGGTCTGCCCTTGGTGAGCCCTACTGTGCTCTAGACGACAGTTTGGCCACAGCACCATTTCTGCAGCAAAGGCAGAAGAGGAAGTCCCTCCACTAAGAAGGAAGTTGAAGGGCTAGAGAGATGGCTCAGTCTATAACGTGATTGCTGTGCAAACGTGAGTTTGGATCACCAGTTCTGATATAAAGAAAGTGGGCACAGCAGTGTGCATCTGTATTCCCAGCACTGGGGAGGAAGAGATCAGAAGATCCTTGAAAATACACTGGCCAGTCTAGCTGAGTAAGAGAACTACAGGTTCGGTTAGAGAGGCCCTGTTTCAAAAAACAAATATGATGAATAGTAGCTGAAAAGACACCCAATGTTGACCTCTGGCCTCCACACACCTGCTTATACATGTGAACATACCCACGCGAACATATATACACATTACACACACACACACACACACACACACACACACACACACACACACACA
>CABHPR010150162.1:4092-40044 GCA_902168415.1 Peromyscus melanophrys
TAGTGCTCTGTGTGTGTGTGTGTGTGTGTGTGTGTGTGTGTGTGTGTGTGTAATATGTAGGCATGTATACATGTCCATTTGTGTGGACAATGGTGGAGGCCAAAAGTCATTGTTGGGTGTCTTTCTCTATAACTCTCTACCTTGTTTTTGGAGACACTATCTCTCACTGACCTGGAGTTCATCAACTTGGCTAGGCTGGATTGCTGGCACAAGCCCTAGGGATTCTCCTGTCTCTGCTTTCCCAGTGCTGGGATTGCAGACATGCGCCACCATGCCCAGCACCAAGCTGGCCATACCAGAACTTTCTGTTCAAGTTCTGGAATCTGAACTCAGGTCTTCCTGTTTTCACAGCAGGTACTTTACCCACTAAACCATCACTCTAGTGAGCTTTAGATGCGGCATAAGTTTTGCCTTCAAAGAGGTTGCATAAGAACCATGTGCACTGTGCTGTGCAGAGATAGTGCAAGGTCTATCATGACAACCAGCCAGCTGAGGTAGCATCATTTCATTCTTATGAAGCGAACTAACGCACCAGTTTCACTATCTGAGCTCAGAGTGGTTCTCAGGCTAACACCAATGGGTAGCCAGCCTATGAAACAGAGCTGAGCTCTGTATGGGCATGGATGGCATGCTGCAGAGATGGTCACAGACCTGGGGATGGATCGTGACATATGCAATCACAAGTCAAGACTCCAGCGCCCTGTGAGGAAAACTTGCAGAAATGTTGGGTGTGTCTGCCATGTCTGACAGGAGCCGTGTCTACACTGACTTGGCCAATGTGCCACATTCTCTTGACATCTGTGCAGTATATTATGGTCCTACAGCTCTTTGACCCAGTGTTAAATTGGAAGTTTCTTAGCAACCCAGACAATATTATTGTGCAGCTGGAGAAAAATATATCAGATTAAGAGAAAACTCAGAGTCCAAGAACTGAGTCGGGACTTCTGGCCAAATACATAATCTACCCTTGACTCAAGTTGATTCAGCCAGGGGCTTTCCCGGCTGACTGGGTATCACAGGCGCCCCAAGCTGCAGTGGCTGTGACAGCCTTGGAGAAGAGCTCAGCTGGAACTCACTGGTGGGGTGGTGGGGGTCCCATACTTACAGCTGTCCCAGCGGCAAGGCCCTGCCAGCCCCAGGCTGCAGGTGCACATGGTTGTACAAACAAGCCTCCTTTTGCTTTCTTCCTGGAGGAATCACTCAAGTGCTGGAACCACTCAAGTGCTGGGCCACACTGCTTTGATTAGTGGATGTAACATGATGTGTGTGCGGTCTGATTCTCAGAGAGTTTGAGCCCTCCTCCCTGTCCCCAGGAGCAGCATTTGGGAACAACATCTAGGATGAGGGACCAGCTACACTGCCCCCAGATACTTTAGGAACAACCCATGTGTCTATGTCCCTTCTCCCTATCCTGCCTCCCTCCCTCCATATTTTTTCTTTTTGTCTCTCCCTCCCCTTTATATCCCACCTCTCACTCTTTCTTTCCATATCAGATAAGATGTAGGGCCTCATGCATGCTAGGGACATGCTCCACTACTGAGCTTTATCTTCAGCCCTTAAAAATACGTGGGTGCACTATGTTTGTGTGCTCTGTGTGTGTGTGTGTGTGTGTGTGTGTGTGTGTGTGTGTGTTTGAGACGGGGCTCATTAAACTACATAAGCAGGCAGGCCCACATTTGTAATGCTTCTGTCTCAGACTCTGAGTAGCAGGCTGGTACCATCAAGCGCTGTGGATTTTTGTCACAGAGCACTGACTGTGTGTCGTGTACTGACAACGCCCAGGACTTGTGCTTTCTGGGGATGCTACTGTGCACCACTCACAGGACAGTGCCTGGCTCAGTAGGGAAAAGAGGGGAACAAATTCAGTTCTGTTCACACAGAGAGCAGGAGAACTGTCCAGTGAGCGCAATGGTGTTCTCATGCTGGAAAGGCTACCACTGGGAAATGGGACTGTGGCTGAGAACAGAGATTTCGGGAACTCAGGGGCATAGGATTCAGAGGTGGTGCTCAAATATTGTGTGTGCATGTTCCAAAGTTGGGGGGTGGCTGTTGTTTGCTTGGTAGAATGCCTGCATGCATGCAGGAAGCCCCAAGTTTGATCCCCGGCATCACGTAAACTGGGCACGGAGATGCACGGTAACCCCACCACTCAGGAAATGAAGGCAGGACAATCAGGAGTTCAAGTTTCCTTGGCAACAGAATGAGTTTGAGGCCAGACTGGGCTATGTGAGACCCTGTGTTAGAAAGAAAGAAAGAAAGAAAGAAAGAAAGAAAGAAAGAAAGAAAGAAAGAAAGAAAGAAAGAAAGAAAAGAAAGGAGGGAGAGAGGGAGGGAAGGAGGAAGAAGGAAGGAAGGAAGGAAGGAAGGAAGGAAGGAAGGAAGGAAGGAAGGAGGAACGGAGAGAGGGAAGGAGGAAGGGAGGGAGGGAGGGAGGAAGGGAAAAGAAAAACAAACAAGAAACAGAAATGCAAGCTGAGGAAGGAACAGAAGCCACTTTAAAAAACAAAACCCCTCCTTCCCGTGACATCCCTCGACCACAGCCAGCCCAGGGCCGGGTACTGACGAAAATACCTGTGTGCCCTTCTCAGGGAAGCCCTACAAGGGCCAGCTGTTCAGGATTTGCTCAAGTCTCTCTCGTCAGGTTCTTTGAGAACCCCACCTCAAATTCAAGTTTGTCGTTCTACACAGAAGAAGAAGAGCAGCTCAGGGCCTTCAGGCTTCAGGCTCTGGACCTCTCTCTTCTCTTCGCTCTCTTCCTTTATGCTGTGTTCCACTCATTCTTGGGCTGTTGCATAATGGCTGCAGCAACTCCAGCCATCACATCAGACAAGGCATTAAGGGCAGAACTCAGAATACATGACTGTAGGGCCTGAAGAGATGAAAGTACTCAGGGGTTAGGAACATTTATTGCTCTTGCAGAGGACTTGGGTTCAGATCCTAGCATCCCCATGATGGTTCCCAACTACCCAGAACTCCAAAACTCCGGTTCCAGGTGATCTGACACCCTCTTCTGAACTCCTCAGGCACCAGATACACACATGGTATGTATGTGTATATATATACATGCAGGCAAAACACTCAAACATATAACATGAAAATTAAATAGATCTTTTTTAAAAATTTAGAAGAATGTGAGTGTATTTAGGATTCACCTTTATTTGCTTGCTTGCTGTTTGTTTTTGAGACAGGGTCTCACTAGTAGCACAGACTGGCTTCCAACTCATAATCCTGTCTTGCCTCCCAATGGCTGGGATTATAGACATATGCTACTTTGCCTGGCGAGAAGATGTCATCTTTAAATTAACCATTAAAGCAAAATGTGGTTATTAGAATTTGTCCTCATCCAGCCAGTCTCTGTATTAAAAGAGAGAAACAGGAGGACTCAGACTGGTAGACAAAAGGCCACATGAAGACATGGAAAGAAGGGAGCCCACCCATGCCAAGCCAAGAAGGTCTTAGAATCAGCAACCATGACACCTTCTGTAGACCTCCAGAAGGGAGAAAATTAACTTTGTTCTTTGAGCTCTGGACTGCAGTAATATGCCAGCAAACTGACATATTGGCGTGATGGGTGAACTTGCCAGCTTGACCGGATTCGGAATCACCCAGGAAACACCTCAGGCAGATCTGGGAGGTGTCTCCAGAGAGGTTTGACTGAGCCGGGAAGACCCACCCTGAATGTGAGCGGCACGATCCCATGGGCTAAGGTCCTGGACTAAAGGAGAGGGCGGAAGTGAGGTGAGCGCCAGCGTTCCCCTTGCTCTGCTTCCTGACTGTGCTTGCAAGAGGCAGCCGCCTCGTGTTCCCATTGCCATGCTTTCCCACCATGGCGGACTGCACTCTCAAACTGTGAGCCACAGTAACCTTCCCCCTCAACTCATTTCGGTCAGGTGTCATGTCTCAGTGTCAAGAGAGCTAAGACATGGGCGGTGGCTCTTTCTGCCTCAGGACTCTGCCATCCACAGACTGTGCCTCGTTTCTTGTTGCCCAGCTCGGGTCTCAGAGCCTCCCAGAGCCTCCCTGGTGAGATGTGTGGCATCTTGTTCTGACTGAACACATTCTCTGAGGTATCATGAATGCAGGATGAGGAGAGAACGACACCACTGTCACTGCACAGCCCCAGAGAGAATCGCCACTTCCCAGTCCTTCTGCCCTTCACCATTCACAGTGGGATATCCTGAATGGAGGACCTGGGCACAGTCTTATTCACTAAACATGGAGAGCTATTCGGTTTCAGCATCAACCAATCAGCAGTCATGATCCTAAGCCAAATCTCATTTGTCAACTTCTATAAAAAAGAATCATCCAATATTTTCCTTTGAGGTCACAAGGTCAAACCTTTCTTGCCATCTGTAAGGGACTGTCTGCACATGCCCAGTACCGTCTGAATAGTCAACACTCAAATTGAATAAAGCTGAACCATGACTTTCTGGGTCTTTGTTTTATGAAAAAAGAGAGAAATTGTGTGAGAGATACATAATACTTGTGGTTTATTAATAAGGTTCTCCAGAGAAAGTAAAGTAGGAGAGTATGAGTCAATGGATATATAAATAGATACTAGATAGAAGCTATACAAACACACACACACACAGAGAAAGAGAGAGGGGGGGGACAGACAGACAGACAGATAGATAGATGCATAAGAAGGGGTTTATTATTGGTATTGGCTCATGTAAGGCTGAAAAGACCCACAATGGCTGGATATAAGCTTGAGCCCCAGGAAACTGGTGATATGGTTCAGCCTGAGTCAAAATACCTGGAGGCTGAGGATATAGCTCAGTTGGTGGAGTGTTTGCCTGGCGTGTAGGAGGCCTGGGGTTCCTCTCTATAGCTGCATTAACTGGGTACAGTGGCACATGCCTTTAATCCTGACACTGAGAACATAGAAGCAGGAGATCCAGAAGTCCATGGTCATCAACAGCTATGTATCTAGTTCAAGACTAAACTAGAACACATAAAACTGTCTCGAAACAAAAATCTCAATGAATAAAACACCTGAGAGAGCTCTAGCGGGGCTAATGGGCTAACTCATGGTCCCAGGCCGGAGGGACAGCATGGAGAGTGGAGAACCCATATAAGTCCCGGAGAGTGAACATTGTAGAACTGGATGCTCCAAAGCTCCAGGGCAGACGAATAGGGAGGGACATCCCAACTTGTGAAGAGACGACAAATCCACTCTCCGGTCTTTTATTCTCTCCAAACTCCTGGTGGGCTGCATGATGTACACCCACACTGATGGGGGTTATTGCTATCCAGTATACTGGCTACAATGCTAATCTCTTCCAACAACATCCTTACAGACATCCAGAAGAATCGTTGTGAAAGTCAAACACGAAGTTTCCCAGCAGACTGGGTATCAACAAACTTGACAGATGGTAACACTAGACCGTGCTCCTCAGTGATGACTGTGTCCAGCCTCTGACTGTCCCCCCTGCTCAGAGGGCACAACACAGCTCCTTTCAGACAGGGAGGGCAAAGACAAACAGATCCTTGGGCTGATTGGCCATCTGCCCTAACCTACCTGTGAGTTCTGTGCCAATAAGAGAAACTCTCTCAAAAAACAAAAAGTAAGGTTGACCTCTGTTCTAGCTAGGTTTCTATGGCTGTGACCAAGACCATGACCAAAAGCTGCTTGAGGAAGAAAGGGTTTATTTGGCTTACAACTTCCATGTTACAGTCTATCCATCATTAAGGGAAATCAAAGCTGGAACTCAAGGCAGGAACCTGAAGACAGGAACTGAAGCAGAGGCCATGGAAGAGTGCTGCTACTGTCTTGCTCTGTATGGCTTGCTCAGCTTGCTTTCTTATACAACCCAGGATCATCTGCCCAGGGGAAGCATACCCCACAGTGAGCTGGGCACTCCCACATCAGGACAATTACATACAGGCCAATCTACTATGGGCATTTTCTCAGTTGAGGCTCTCTCTTCCCAAATGACCCTAGCTTGGGTCAAGTTGGCCAAAAAACAAAAAAACTTTAACCAGCAAGACTTCTGACCACCATATGCATACACACATGTGCACCTCCACACATGTGTACATCCACTTGGAAGCTAGATGACTGTAAATTGGTTTATCAGATCACCAAGTTTTCTGGATGGGCACACCTTGTGTCTCTGCACAGAGAATTCCACCATTTGGGGAGACGTGTCTAAGTGTTTGCATGTATATATGTATTTGTGTATGTGTGCATGTGTGTGTACAGGTGTCATCTGTACATGTGTGCATGTGGAGACAGAAGTGGACAGAAGGCATTGTCTTCCATTACTCCCCACTTTGAATTTTGAGGCAGGGTCTCTCACAGGGACTGAGAACTGCCCAGTTAGGCTCGGCTGGCTGGCCGGCAAGTTCAAGTGATCCTTCATCTCAGTCTCCCCAGCACTGAGATTACAGGTCTGCATCACTGTGCCTGGGTCATGGAGACAGAACTTAAATCCTCATGTTTACAAGGCAGGCACTTCAGCAGCTGAGCCACCCCCCTGGCAATACTCCAGCATTCTCTTAATCTTTCATGCTTGCTGCCCCATCATTGAGGGCTAAGTCTGAGGATGGGGAACAGATACAGTAAACTCTCCTGTCAGAAAAAAAATAGAATATAAAAGTTTATTTTGTTCTGTTTTATGACAAGATCCTAGAGTGCTGCCTAGGCTGGCCTCCGACTCATAATTCTTCTGTCTCACCTCCATGAGTGACTGGTGTGCCAGGATGCACACCGCATGGTTTTAAAGATTCTAAAATAGAGACAGAGTGAGGGACAACCTCGGGTGCACTTTACTGCTGTGTGATCCCAGAGCTCAACCAAGACAAAAGAAAGCCACTTCCACTTAATGTGAATGTCACAGCAGTGGTATTTATGATTCCCAACCTGAAAGCACCCCAGAGGTCACAAAGGGATGAACAAACAAATGGAGGTATGACCACACAACAGCATCATGGAGTTGGGGTGACAGGCGTTTGCATTGCCCTTTCTGCTGATCTCACACCTGTGTACATACATCAGAACCTCTGGATTTGTGCAGCTATTATATGCCAACTGTATCTTACAGATACTGTTTTAGAATTACCTGTTTATCCCTGGAGACTTCATATCCCCCCGCCCCCCTTCTCCACAGGAAGGCTTCTCAGCCTCCACTCCTCATCCCTCCCCCAGGTACACAGAACCTTCTTCACAGGCATCCATCCCTCCTGAACAGCAGAGGTTCTATGAGAACCCAGTGGTCTGTGTAGGATTGAAAGGCAGGCGTTAGAGCAGTAGCAGGCACCAGCCAGGGTCTTCTGACCTGCCTGGAGGCAGAATCAGGCCAAAGTCTGCTCTACATACCACGGGTGCCCTGCACAAGCTCAAGTCATGTTTTCTGTCCTGACTAACCTGCTGTGATTAGAACCCTACTCCAGCTTCGGGTTCCATTAACTTAAGTCACACATACAACTCATAAAAACACAGTCATCATGAGATTTTATTACAAAGGACATAAGTCAGAGATGTTTAGGACAAATTATTCAGGAGGAGCTGGAGTTTCCACACCCTCCTGACTGCTAACCTCCAAGACCTCCAGGAGTGTGGCTCTCAAAGCCCTCCTAACTCTGCCCTTTTCAGTCTTCTGTTTTGCTTAGTTGAGACAGGATCTTGCTATGTAGCTATCTTACTTAGGATCTTATTGCTGTGAGGAGACACCATGACCACGGCAACTCTTATACAGAAAACATTTAATTGAGGTGACTCACTTATAGTTTCAGAGGTTCAGTCAATTATCATCATGGCGGAGAGCATGGCAGTGTGTAGACAGATGTGGTGCTGGAGCTGAGAGGCCTCACATTTTGACTCAGAGGCAACAGGAAGTCAACTGTCACACTGAGTGAAACTTAAGAAAAAGACCTTCAAGCCCATCCCCACAGTGACATACTTCCTCCAACAAGACCACACCTACTCCAACAAGGTCCCACCTCCCACTAGTGCCATTTCCTTTGGGGGCCAGTTTCTTTCAAACCACCATAATAGCCCAGCTGAGGCCCCAAGATCCTGGCCTCAAGCAATCCTCCTGCCTCATCCTTCTCAGTGGCAGGGACTTCAGGTGAGACCCACCAGGCCCTTTCGAGGTTCATGGAAATGTATATCCAGAGACACAGCCAGTAGCAAACTGCTGCACCACTCTCCTCAGCTCCCTGCACTGAGTTCCTCCCTCTAGGTTATGAGTGGGAAAGGGAGGGCCCTCTGGAACGAGTAAGGTCTGCAGACCTGACAAGGACAAGGTGGCTTTATGGCCAGCTTCAAACAGGAAAGGGAAGGGAAGGGAGTTAGAGGTCCTGTGACAACCTTTGAGGAAGAAAGCTCTGCTTTACAGATAGGAGTGTGTGTGTGTGTGTGTGTGTGTGTGTGTGTGTGTGTGTGTGTGTGTGTGTGTGTGTGTATGGTTCATGTATATGAATATAAATCTATATAGTTTATATATGAATATACAATATGGTTTATATATACACAGAATAAATATGATCTATGTATGGTATATATGTGAATATATGACACATGTGACTTGTATATGATACAGTTTATGTAAAACCATATTATATATACTTTACATATGAATATATGATATATATATAGTTTATATGTATGAATATTGTATTAGTTACTTTTTTTGTTGCTATCACAAAAATAGCTGAGAAAATCAAGGAAGGGAGGGTTTATTCTGGCTCATAGTCCATCATGATGGGGAAGGCATGGCAGAAGGAGTCTAAGACATCTGGTCACATCACATCTGCAGTCAGGAAGCAGAGAGAGATGAATGCTGGTTCTCAGCTCACTATCTCCCCTCTCTTCAGCTCAGGACCCAGCCCATGTGATGGTAATGCCCACATTCAGGGTGGATTTTCCTACCTCCACTAAACCAATCTCCATGATCTCTCACAGATATGCTCAGATGTGGTGATATTGTATTCCCCAATATATTGTGCACCCTAATAAACGTATCTGGGGTCAGAGAACAGAACAGCTACTGGATTAGACATAGAGGCCAGAAAATGGTGGCACACATGCCTTTAATCCTAGCATTCCAGAGGCAGAGATCTGTCTGGATCTCTGTGAGTTCAAAGCCACACTGGAAACAGCCAGGCATGGTGACACACACCTTTAATCCCAGGAAGTGATGGCAGGAAGCAGAAAGGTATAAAAGGCGTGGAGACCAGGAACTAGAGCCTGGTTAAGCTTTTAGGCTTTTAGCAGAAGTTCAGCTGAGATCCATTCAGATGAAGACTCAGAGGCTTTCAGTCCGAGGATTCGTGGAAACAGGGTCAGCTGAAGAGTTGGTGAGGTGAGGCTGTGGTTTGTTCTGTTTCTCTGATCATTCAGCGTTCACCCCAATACCTGACTCCGGATTTGTTTTTATTAATAAGACCTTTTAAGATTTGTGCTACACTCAGACATTTGTTTTCATGGTGATTCTAAGTCCTGTCAAGATGACAATCAAGTGTAACTATCCGAACATCTATAACACAACCCTCCACGTGAGACTCGGGGCACATCAGAGAAGCAGGGGCAGAAAGACTGTAAGAGCCAGGGAACCAGGACATATGATGGGGAGGCTGCACACTGGACATCTCCACAATACAGCTGCCTAAGCAGGACAATGACACCAGGTAACATGTCAACATAGATAGAGGAAATCTCACAAAGCCCCACCCCTAGATGAAGAGCCACAGGTAGTTAACATCTGCTGAGGGAGGACGAGTCAGTCTTCTCCAGGGATGAGCTTCCTAATTTGTTATCCAACCCCATGTTCATCCCTAAAACCACATACATAAAAGCAACACTAAATGGACTCAGCAGATTGTGTGTATGTATATTATGTACATATAATGATAATAAAGAAAAAGAGGCCATTAATTTGAGAGGGATGAATAGATATATGAGGATTTGAGGAGAGAAGGGAGAAAATGATATATAGTAATCAAATAGGAAATTCTCAAAAATAAAAAATTTTAGAAGTTAACCATCAAAATTATATATGTAAAAATATAAGACATATGGACCATCTTATGAACATATATGAGGTTCATATTTAGAGAACGCATGATTCATATAAATGCTTATATAATATATGGTTTGTGTATTGTTTTTATGTGATATGTAATATATAGTTCATATATGAATATATAGGGTTTATATATGATTTTGTGCTGTATATGGTTTATACTTATCAACTCATATATAACTTATACAAATGAACATATACTCATATAACAACATGAGTCCATATTTTATAATAACATAAAAACTTGTGCCCTTGGCACCCACTATCACGCTGCTAAGCCCACAGATGCACAGAGTGTTAGTTGAATGAACACACACTGACATAATAGATATTTAACAATCAGTTGGGTGGGCGGATGACAGACAGATGGACAGATGGACAGGTGGGTGGATGACAGATGGATAGATAAACAGGAAGATGGACAGGTGGGGAGACAGTCAACCAGACGGGGATGTGTTGGCCTGACCACAGCTGAGTCAGCAGCTGTCTATCATTCCTCTTGAAAGGAGGAGTTAGCTTTTCAAAGTGCACCAAGCCCTTTTAGGTGGATAGCCCTCTGGTGGCCCAGGCTAGCCCCTTAACACTTCCTCCCTCACGCCCTGCAAGCCCAGGTCCTAACACCCCAGAGCTCAGTCTCTGCTGATGTGAGATTTTCCCTCAAACTGTCCTAGATGAATACTTCAGCTGAAATAGTCTTTGTCACGCGCGGTGCTGAGTGAGGAATGAATAAATGATTCCAGTCCGGTGCCTCCTTTGCTCTCTAATAAACCCCAATTTCCCAAACTATAGTCAAAATGGGAATATTAGAGCACAAACAATGTACGCCTTTCCCTTGATGGACTTCCCCTCTAAGTCCACATCAATAGACGTTTGACAATAGCCGAAATCTCAATGGGAGTTCAGCCGATGAACAGCACACAGCAGCGGACTGAGCATTTCCTTGCCTGTGTAATTGCAGCCACCCGTGTGTCAAAGCTCCCATCCGATTACAGGATTTGGTGGATGTAAATTGCAGACTAAATGGTTGGTAGCACCCTTCAGCTCTGCAATGCTGGAAATTAGTTTTTTAATAGGAAATTAGATTAGTAATATTTTAGTCAACAAAAAATGTAGAAAAGTTCTGCGTAAAGATGAGAAAATTATTCATGCAAAAAGACATTTAGAATCAAGGGTGAACAACTGTCAAAATCTGTGAAGGGTTATCCACCAAGGAATTTCTTTATACTTCTCCTGATTGAAGGAGAAATTATTTTCTTCATAGTCTATTCACAGGATTCCACCCCAGTGAGCCTGCAGCTTACCCACAGGACAATACTGGGACCAAGGAGTGCCTTGTTTTTTTTCAGTGGGGTAGGGTGTTGTGGAGGGTGGAGGCAAAACATTGGTCTGGGGGGTGGGGCTGGTCCCCTCTGTGAACCAGGTACCAGCAGCAGCGTCCTATGAACTGTCTCTGCCTGTAGCAGAGAACCCTGGGGCTAATGGCACTAATCAGCTGGGGCTAAGGAAAGCTGACCCAGGGCTATAGCTCAGTTGATAGAATGCTCACCTAGCACCCATGAGTTCAATGCTAGCACTGCATAACAGAGGCTGGGCATGGTGGCACACACCTGTAATTCTAGCACATGGGATGTAGTGGGGCAGGAGTGTCAGAAGCTTAAGGACATTCTGAACAATATAGGGAGTTGGAGGCCAGCCTGGGCTAGGAAGCCTGTCTAAGCAAACAAAGTTAAGTTGCACATTCTAAACTGCCATCCACAGAGCTGAATTGAAAGGGTGCAGAATGGAAACCTGTGTAGCATCCACAGCCTAAGAAGAAGCTATTTTTCCCTCTTCCTTTACCTATGTGATTTTGGTGCCTTATGTCCAATGACAAAGGCTGAAAGTGAGGGAGACGGACCTGAGGGGCACTTGGGTGGGAGGAAAGTTGGTGGCGTCTTTGATGGGATCAGCCATTGCATGCAGCTAGCTTTAAGGGGGTTCTGCTCTGTGGAGTTATTGGTGTCACTGTGAGACTTAATCTTGTGTGTGTGTGTGTGAGAAAACATGTGTCATGGCCCACACGTGGAAGTCAAAGGACAGCTTTCAGGAGTCAGTTTTCACCTTCCATATTGTCAAGGGTCTCTCTTGTTTCTGAGGCTCTGCTGTGTCCTCCAGGCTGGCTGGCCAAGGAGTTTCAGGGTAAATCTCTTCCTTTGACATTCCATCTGGCCATAGCTGGGATTACAGATGAAGGCCAATGTAACAGGCTCCTTTTATTTTATTTTATTTTTTTTGTACCAAACACATTCAAATTTCTTTTCTTTTCCTTTTTTTTTCTTTTTTTCTTTTTTAAGCAAATGACAAAGACCCAAATTACCAGCTTTTTTTAAACCTAAGCTTAACATTACATATTTAAACAACTGTCAGAACTGACAAATTTGCCGGTATCCACACACAACTAGAAAACATCCTTAATTTACATGAAACCAGAAATGTATTACCATTGATGCAGTAACAGCTTTCATTATTAAATACTGAAAATAAAATTGAAATATATCTGTGGAAGGTTCATCTGGCAATGTTAACTTCACAGCAGGCTGACACTACTCACTCACATGTCAACAGGATGGGAAGGAAGCAGATCCATGTTGGTGTTAAAAAACAGTCTTGTCCCAGCACTACTCAAGAGTCACAGGCTCACCTTGGATTACATTTTTTGTTTTGTTTTGTTTAAAGTGCATACAAAGATTACAACAATTTTTAAGACACAAAAAGGTCTTATTTTGTGGTCTATGACAAATAGGGACTCTGATGAGCTGTTTTATAAACACTTTAGATTAGGTACAGTTATACAGAAAGTTGAGTTCGTTTGAAATCTTCAAAAAAGTTCCTGTTATTATTCAAATGGTGCTTGTTATGGTTTAGCATTTCTGTTAAACATGTGTGTGGAATTACTTGTTATCCAAGTATAGCAGGTGCTCCTTACCATTTATCCTCAAGGACTTTAACTGTCTATCTTCTTCTTTTTTTTTTAGATTTATTTATTTATTATGTATACAGAAGAGGGTGACAGATCTCATTACAGATGGTTGTGAGCCACCATGTGGTTGCTGGGAATTGAACTCAGGACCTCTGGAAGAGCAGTCAGTGCTCTTAACCTCTGAGCCATCTCTCCAGCCCACTGTCTATCTTCTTTATCATCTAATCTTTCTTGACTATTCTCCACAATTCTCTTTGCAGTGATTTTTTGCCATTAACTAACTATCTTAGTAGAAGCTGATATTGATTTGAAGTCGCCCATTCCACTATGGCCAAATAATGAGGAAGAGAATGAAGTGAGCCCCCGTGATCTAGTGACCCGAACGGAGTGAATCCTGTATCAAAAACAGGAAATCCACCCCAAAAGACGGAAATCCGCTGAAGGCAGAGAAAAACGAGCCTGCACCTCAGCTTCTATTTCCTCGGGGACCCCTTCAGTTCCCAAAAAAGTCATCGAATGGGTCTTCAAAGAAGTCAAATGAAAATGGGTCCCTTCCACCAAAAAATCTGACATCCGGACATCCTCTGGATTCCGGAATGTGAAGCCAAACTCAAACAGACTGTCAAAATGGCTTCCACCTCCTCCTCCACCACCATTTAATCCTTCTTTGCCATATTTGTCATAGAGGTCCGGTTTTTTGCATCCGATAACACCTCATATGCCTTGGCTGCTTGTTTGAATTTCCACTCTGCTTCTTCATTTTCAGGATTTTTGTCCAGATGCTATGTAAGTGCCTGTTTCCGATACGCCTTTTTAATGTCCTCAGGTGAGACATATCTCAGCACCCCCAGAACTTCATAGTAATCCACCATGTTTTAACATACTGTCAGAACAAATCCAAGGACTCAGAGGCTGGTGAAGGGGGAAGTCCACGGCCGATCTCCTCACGGTTCTGGCACAGCTGTGTTGGTGGCGGTGGTGGCGTCTCCTCCAGACTTTTCTTTTTAACATGCATTTTTTTTTTTTTTAGGATTTCACACATGAGTACTGTGTTTATATAATCCCATTTCATTTTCTACCCCCCTCCAATTCTTCCCATGCTCTCTACCCCACTCTCTCTCAAATTTATGACCTTGTCTTTAATTATTGTTATATAAATACAAATGTTGTTACATATATACATATGTAACATATACATCTTCCTTAATCATATATATGTGTATGTATATATGTATATATGTATATATCCTGCTGAGTCCATTGTGTATGTATATATACATGTGTATGTATATATATGTATATATATATATATATATCCTGCTGAGTCCATTTAGTGTTGCCTATATGCATATGTGTTTAGGGCTGACCACTTGGGATTGGATAACCTCTCATGGAGCTCATCCCTGGAGAAGACTGATTCACACTCTCTCAGCATCCATGAATTGCCCGTAGCATTTCATTTAAGTATAGGGAATTATGAGATTCCCATCATCCACGTTGGAACATCAACTGCTGATGTCTTTGTGCTGGTATTTAGGTGACTGCATTGTTAAGACTCTGTGGGCCAATTCCGTCATATACAGAAGACACTATGTCATGAAGCAGACGCTGTGGTCCCTGGTCCTTACAGTATCTCCATCCCCTATAGTGTTCCCTGAGCCTGTAGAAGTATCACTGAAGATGGGCACACTACAGTCATTTTGACCAGTTGTGGATTCCTGTGATGGTTTCTATCTGCTGCAAAATGGAGCTTCCTTGAGGACGGAGTGAGAACTACTTACCCATGGATAGAAGGATAGGAATTTAGAATGCAGTTTATGTTTATACTGATGTATGAAACTGGCAATAGTAGTTGCTCCTCTAGGGTTCATGACCTCACCAGTATAAACCAGTGTATGGGTTACACTACCAGGAACAAATGCTCTCCTATTGGGCTGCCCTTAAGTCCCATTAGATGACTGTTGGTTATCCCCAAGGTGTAAGTGCCACAGTTGCACCCTTGAGGACTCTCTTGTCCTGGTCATTGTTGGGGTTCATAGGTACTAGAGCTGTGAAGGGCTACTGACGGCTTTTCTCCCTTGATGACTTGTGTAGCATCTCCCCTTCCAGCTGGATCTACCCTTTCCATCTCATCAGAAAACAAACTAGTTTCTAAAGGATAATATTAAAATATAACAAGGTAAAACAAAAGCTAACACATCCGAATAGGGCAATACAAATACACAGAAGGAGAAGAGCCCAAGAAGCAGGTATAGATGCAGAGACCCACTGTTTGCATACTCAGGAATCTTATAAAAACACAAAACTGGAAGTCATCATATATATGCAAAGGGCCTGTAGGGCAAAAATGGGAGAATATATATATATATATATATGTATATATATACATATATGTGTGTGTGTGTGTGTGTGTGTGTGTGTGTGTGTGTGTGTGTGTAATAAAATTGTTTAAAAAGGCCTTGACACGATATTATGAGACAAAGAACTTCCGAGATGCCATCAAATTTGGGTTTTTTTTTTTTTTTTTTGTGGCTGTTGGCCATCTCCTACTGGGCATGCAACCTACCCATAGGAGTAGTTTGTTTCCCAAGTGAGACTCCCTTGGAAAAAACTAAATTTTCTTTTGCAAATGCTTATCAATTGGAGATTACTTCTGGGTTGGGGTTGGGGTCATGTGTCTACTTCTTTCAGCTCTAGGACCGCAGCTGATATAGACCTGTGCAGGCCCTGGGCATGCTGCCTGAGTCTCTGGGAGTTCATATGTACACCAGTCCTGTTGATTTAGAGGGCCATGCTTGTTTGGTGTCCTCCATCACCTCTGGCTCTTCCATTCTGTCTACCTCTTCTTCTACATGGTTGCCTGAGCCCAAGGGGAGGGATTTGATGGAGATGTCCAATTTAGGGCTGACTGTTTCAAGGTATCTCACTCTCCATATATTCTGGCTTTGATCTCTGTATTTGTTGCCATATGCTGTAGGAGGAAGCTTCTCTGGTGATGGCTGAGCAAAGCAATGAGGAATGAGTAGAACAGAATGTCACTGGGAGTCATTTATTGCATTTACAATAGTACTTGGTTTTATCCTAGGTCCCTGGGCTACCTAGTCTCAGATTCTTGGTCATCTCTTTCCATCTCGTGGAGTGGCCCTTAAATCAAATCAAATATGGTTTGGTTACTCCCACAAGGTTTGTACCACCATTGCACTAGCATGTCTTGCAGGTAAGACACTATTACAGATCAAGGGGTTTGTAGCTGTATTGGTGTTTACAGTTCCCCATTGATAGCATGCAGAGTACCTTCCTATAGCAAAGACACTAGCCTGTAGGTGTGAAGACTCTATGGAGCAGCAGCTCGACTTCTCCATGTCCAATAAGCTGTCTAGGTGTTGTCTTTAAAAAATGGGCCTTGCTGTCAGTTTGTGGAGAGCAACCTATAGTCTTGGCAACAGTCTGGGTTGTTTGGGACCCCTTTGGCCAACAAGTCAAGCTGATGCATCCCATTTCCGGTACTGGAAGCTTCATTTGGTAGCAAGAGATGGCCAGCTGGGACTCTGTCTTCCCCATTATTTTGCAATTTCATTTAGATCGCCTTTTGTGAGTGATTTCTTCTTTCTAATTCTAGAGCTTTCAGTGTGTTAAGTTACTAGTATGTGTGATCTCTCCAATTCTATCAATGTAAGCATGTAGTACTGCGAACTTGCCTCTAAGAACTGCCTTCTCTGTGTCCCATAAGTTTAGGTATGTTGTATATTCGTTATCATTAAATTCTAAAAAGTTTTTCATTTCTTTCTTGACCCATTTTTCATTCAGTAGTGAGTTGTTCAGTTTCCATGAGTTTGAGTTTGTAAACTTTCTGTTGTTTCTACCCAGCTTTAATCTGTTGTTGTTATACTCAGTTTCAATCTTTAATCTGTGGTTAGGTAGGATCAAAAGTTATTTTAGTTTTCTTGTATCTGTTGAGACTTGCTTCGTGTCCCAGTCCTTGGTCAATTTTGGAGAAAGTTCCATGAGCTGCCTACAAGAGGGTATTTTTTTTTTTTTTTTGGTCTTTTAGTGAAGCGTTTTGTAAATATCTATTAGATCCATTTGCTTTAGGGTGTCAATTAGCTCCAACATTTCTCTGTTTAGTTTTTGTCTTAATACCTGTCTATTAGCAAGAGTGGGGTATTGAAGTCTCCCATATCCATGTGATTTTAGCTGTAGTAGTGTTTCATTCAGAAACTTGAGTGTCCTTGTGTTTGGTGACTAAATGTTTAGAATTGCATTGTCCTCTCTCTGGATTTCTCTTTTGATGAATATGTTGTATCTTTCCTTATCTTTTCTGATTAGCTTTGGTTTGTAGTCTATTTTATCAGATATTAAAATGGCTACACCAACTGGCTTCTTAGGACCATTTGCTTGGAATATCTTTTTCAATCCTTTTACCCTGAAGTGGAATCCATCCATGATGTTAAAGTGTTTTACTTGAATGCAGCAGAAGGATGAATCCTATTTTTGCATCTGTTATTATAGTCTGTGCAGGAGGTTTGTTCACACTGTCACTCCAAGACTGCCAATAAAGTTAAAACTTGAATTAGAGGGTGGAGACCATGTTCAGCTGGCCAGAATAAACCTTAGAATTTTTGGCTGACCCAGATTAGGATAGAGAGACACAGGAATGAATTGGGAGGAGCTTAGAAATTACCAGGGAATGCATGCTGGAGTTGGGGGCTATAGAGTTGAGGATGAGACTGGGGGGTTAGATCTGGAGGAGAGGAGGAAGGGGGAGATCAGCTGTTAGCCGACCTGCTTCCCTGGACAGTGTGGGCGCCCACTGTCTAAAAGATGTAATTGCTCCAGGCTATGTACTCATATCTAAAGATTCTGAACTCGAATCCGTAAATAAGAGGGAGCATGTGGCATTTATCTTTTTGAGTCAGTGTTACTTCACTCAATGTAACATTTCTAGTTCCATCAATTTACCTGAAAATTTCATGATTTCATTTCCCTTTGCAGCTGAATAGAATTCCATTGTGTATATGTGCCGCATTTTCATCATCCATTCATCAGCTGAAGGTCATTTAGGTTGCTTCCATTTCTTAGCTATTGTGAATGGAGTGGCAATGACCATGCCTTTGCGAGCCTCTGTGGTGGAGTAGGATGCTGAGTCCTTTGGATAGAGGTCAATGAGTGGTATAGCTGGATCATATGGCAGATCTATTTTTAGCTTTTTGAGAGTCCTCCACACTGCTTTCCATAGTGAATAGAGCACTTGTCAAGCTTGCAAAGGTAGCGCTATTACCCACCAAGTGGTCCCCTTGGCCCTGACCCACACTTGGTTATGTGGGACATGACTGTATAGGAAATAGAGCATTGAGTGTGTAGACAGATCTGTTTCCTCACGCATTGTTCAGCACTAGCAGTGGTTTCAGGTGGGGTCTTCAGACAAAGCCCACAAGGACAGGAACGGCTCCTGTAACTCCTGACCGAAAGGAGAATGTAGCCTCGAGGGAAGTGCTTCATTTTCTGGTCTTTTTCCAGAATTGCTGATAGTGGAGAAGAGTTACAGAATTCCTAGCACCAGGAGGCAAAGATGACACAGACTGTCTAGAATCAGCCAGAAAAAGGCCTTTTCCTTAGCTGGCCACTTATCTTCCAAGGCACAGCTCAGAGGAAGGGAAGATGGAGGTATCTTGAGTGCCTGGTGGTGAATCCCCTTCAGCTCAGCATTCACACTCATGTGTCTGGGGCCTCGGGACAGATAGAGTCAGGCTGAGCTGGGAGTGCTAACGTCCCTGTGGCAGGCAAGTCACCTACTTTAAAAAAAAAAATGAGTTATGAGCATGCTTCAGCAGTCTGAGAAAAAAGTCCTCCTGGCAGGACCAGGACTGGCAGACTGGCATCTGTGATCATGCCTGGTCTGTGATAGTGCTGGCTTATCCAATGCCTGATCTCTGTCTGGCACTCACCAACTTCCTTGCCATCACCCTGTTTTGAAACCCTTGTTTGCCTATTGTCAGAAAACATTTCCCATCCTGTCTCATCCCCTGCAGGAAATGCCATACTCCTCTGTACCTCAAAGTCTTGCGAAGTCTCTGTGCTGGCTAGTTTTACATCAACGTGACACAAGCTAGAGTTATCCGAAAGAAGAGAACCACAATTAAGAAAAGGCCTCCATAAGACCTGGCTATAGGATATTTTCTTAATTAGTGATTGATGGGGGAGGGCCCAGACAATTATGGATGGCACCAGGATGGTGGTCCTGGGCTCTATAGAAAGAGGCTGAGTACGACATGAGGAGCGGGCTAGTAAGTGGCACCCCTCCATGGCCTCCGCATCAGCTCCTGCCTCCAGGTTCCTGCTCTGTTTGAATCCCTGTCCTGACTTTCTTCAGTGATGAACTGTGATGTGGAAGTAAACCAAATCAACGCTCTCCCCAAAAGTTGTTTTGGTCATGGTGTTTCATCACAGCAATAGTCACACTAACTAGGACAGCCTCTTTCTCTGACCTTGGAGTTCAAGTATGACTTTGCCTGCATATCTTGACTCTGGAGCTCAACCAGTTCAGCAGTTGTTTCCCTTTGTTTCCTTTGGTTTGTTGGGGTTTTTTTTTTGGGGGGGGGGATTGTTGTTTTCCTTTCCTTTTCTTTTTTCTTTTCTGTGTTGGAAATTAAGTCCCCTTCTAAACACTGGCTTTTTGAGGATAAAAGTTATGTCCTAAATATATTTAAGTGTGGGGCAGGGGAGTCTGGGAGATAATTCCATTAATAAAGTGTTTTCCTTGCAAACCTGAGAACTTGAGTTTGATCCCCAGGACCTGCAAAAATTAAAAAGCTGGGTGTCTTAGTTAGGGTTGCTGCAATGAAACACCATGACCAGAAAGCAAGCTGGGAAGGAAAGGGTTTATTTGGCTTACATTTACAGATCACTGTCCATCATCAAAGGAAGTCAGGACAAGAACTCAAACAAGGCAAGAACCTGGAGGCAGGAGCTGATACAGAATGCTGCTTATGGGCTTGTTCCTCAGGGCTTGCTCAGCCTGCTTTCTTATAAAACCAGCTCAGGGATAGCACCACCCACAATGGGCTGGGCCCTCCCCCATTGATCACTAATAAAAAATAAATGCCCTACAGGCTTGCCTACAGACCAATCTTAAGGAGACATTTCTTAATTGAGGTTCCCTCCTCTCAAGTAACAGTTTGTCTCAAGTTGACATAAAACTATCCAGCATACTAAAGCATATTCACTTGTAATCCTATAACAGCGGAGGCAAAAACAGGAGGATCCTTGAAGCTTACTAGCCAGCCAGCTTAACCTACTTAGGACACCACCAGGTTGCCAGGCCTGCGAGAGACTCTGTCTCACAAAGAAAAACAAGTGGAAGGTTCATGAGGAACACACTCATGTTGCCTTCTGACACACATACACACACACACACACACACACACACACACACACACACACACACACAGGAACACATACAAAATATCCTGTGCATGCCACAGGACCAGCTTAACACATGCTGACTGATGGGAACTAAGTCTCCGCCCTCACCCTCAGTGAACTGAGTCTGTCAAGTTGCCTCTCTCAGCTGCTGAGGGTGGGGAATTGCAGGATGGAGGAGCTGATGGCCTCCCAAGGAGTCTGGACTAGCTTTAAATTAATTAACAAGTGAAGAACATCTCTGGGAAGCCATTATGAGCAAATCACAGTATTGGGCACAAAGAAGCTGCAAGCATCACCTTGTCTTGGTGCCAGGGGACTAATACATCCGTGAGAGCAAAGGGAAAATGAAACTGGGTCCTTATCTCTCACCTGCACAAGCCTCTACTCCAAACAGATCAGCAACCTCAATTTAAAATTCAGTAATCTGAATCTGATAGAAGAGAAAGTAGGGAATACACTTGAACTCCCCAGCACAAGAAAGGGCTTTGTGCACAGGACCCGTGATACCATAGGGATTAAGATCAACAACTAACAGTAAGCACCTCACAGAACTAAAAGCTTCTGTACAGCCAAGGACACCATCATTCAAATGAAGAGGCATGCTACAAAGCGGTGGGAAAATCTTTACTAGATATGCCTCTGACAGAGGATTAGTATCGAGAATATACAAAGAACTCAAAAAACTGAACTTTAAGAAAACAAACAACACAATTGAAAAATGGGGCATGGAACTAAACAGAGAGTTCTCAAAAGATAAAACACAAACTGCTGAGAAAAAAATTTTAATGTTCAACAACTTTAACCATCAGAAAAATGCAAATAAAAACTATTTTGTGATTTCATCTTATCCCCCTTAGAATGGCTATGATGGAAAAAAATGAAATGAAGACAGATGCTGGCATGGATATGGGGAAAGAGGGACACTTATTCATTGCTTGTGTGAGTGCGAGCTGGTGCAAACCACTATGGAAGTCAGTGCGGAGGTTTTTCAAGAAGCTAGAAATAGTTCTAGTATATGATCCAGTTCTATCACTCTTGGGCATATACCCAAAGGACACTATACCTACTATCTTAGGGTTTCTATTGCTGTGATGAAACACCATGACCAAAAAGCAAACTGAGGAGAAAAGGGTTTACTTAGCTTACAGTCATCATCAGAGAAGCTTCCTCCTGCACCACACAGGAACAGATGCAGAGACCTATAGCCAAACATTACTCAGAGAGAGAAAGAGTCCTTGAAACACACAGCTCTAAATGGGATATCCCTATCAAATCCCTCTCCTCAGAGCTCAGAAAACTCCAAGGAAGAGGAGGCAGAAAGAGTGTAAGAGCCAGAGGGGATGGAGGACAAGGCCCTCTGAGCCAGCTAAGCAAGGCTCATATGAACACACAAAGACTGAAGCAGGAAGCATGGGACCCACACAGGTCTGCACCAGATCCTCTGTGTGTGTATTTATACCTCTCAGCTTAGTATTTTTATGGAACTCCCACTCCTGAGTGTGTGAAGGAATGGGTCTCTGATTCTTGTGCCTGCTCTTGGGGCTCCTTTCCTTCTGTTGGATAGCCTTGTCCAGCCTCGATGTGATAGTTTTTGCTTTGTCTTATTGTATTTTATTTTGTCATATTTGGTTGCTGTCTCTTAGAAACCTGTTTTTTTCTAATGAGAGACAGAAAAGGATCTGGAGGGGAGGGGAGATAGGGAGGAACTGGGAGGCATAGAGGGAGGGAAAACCGTAATCAGGATATCTTATATGAAAAAATAATCTATTGTCAATAAAAGGGGAAAATGAAAAACAAAAGAAATAGGTAAATCAATAAAAAATCACACACACACATGGAAAGAAAGAAAGAACACAAAGTAGTGAAATACAGACACATTGCAGGATATTTGTCTCTAGTTCATCTCGGGCTCAGAGCATCTTACACCCAGGCTGGAATTCCACATACCAAAATTTCCAGAATTATGGACTTGACTTCTACTGAATAAATGGGGGGTGGGTCTGGGAGGAATTGGGGGAAGAGTAAATATTTTCAAAAAACATTGTACAAAATTCTCAAAGAACTAGTAACAAATGCATTTTTTTAAAAAAAAAAAAAAGAATTGATGGCCTCATAATCAACAACCTCTCAATAACACACCAGCTAGAGACTAAACCCTGGACATATGAGCCTTTGAGGGACATTCCATAGCAAACCACAGTAGAGGGGAAGTTTGCAGATGGACCGCATGGGACAAAAGGCTAAGTGTGAGTCATAACAGGGGAAGTTTGCATTTCTACTTCAATAGGAGGAAAGGATAGAACAGTAAATGTGGGTCACAGAATTCCTGAAATCAGAGCTAAGGGCATCGGTCATCTTAGCAGGGACCATGAGAATCTGTGAAACTCTTGATCTACAGAACCTTGATGGCAGCTCTGAGAAAGGTTGGTCTGGCCTCAGGAAATATCCTACATTGGAAACTCCAAGGCTATCTGGCATCACTGGCACCGAATGTTCTGGAAAGTTATTCCTTGGTCCTAAGATGGCCTGGTGCTGACCAATGAGATCTGGACCTACTCAGGGTCAGGACAGCTGTGTCCTTGAGTCCCACTTTCTCAGGCATTTCGCGTGCACAGCTGAGCATTGCTACACACACTTTTCTGTGTTCAGCTTCCATGGAGGCAACCCTGCTTGCTGCAATAGCAAAACAAAAACAAACCAAAGGAGTCATGGGAGAATTCTTGCAACATCTGTGCAAGCTGAGCAGTGGGTAAATACTCTCCTACCTGGGACCATATTCTCAGCGAGCTGCAAGATCAGGAAAATTAAAGAATGAACAGACTTAATAGGTTTTTTTATTGTGTCTCCCTAGACAGTAGCCAACTGTTCCCCACAGCATGAAATTAAATTACTCTAAAACACAAAGCCATCCCAAGAAACCCAGAAATCTTAATAATTTAAAGAACTTAAAGATAATAATGAGCTTAAAAAACAAATTGTGATTTTGAAGTTATTTATGCAACGGCTGTTGAAACACATCAGGAAATTCCCTCAGAAGCTTAACAAATCTAGAAAGGAATTAAAGTAAAAATCTTGATGACGTTCCCCATAATCCTCAGGGTATAATGCAGCTATTGGTCATGACTGGCCTGGCTAACAGAGAGCCCTCTTGAGGAAAGGAGGGCTGGGCTCCACTTACGCAGTAGGAGTCAACTCCATAACTCTGGAAACTGGGATGTGGGAGTCCAGTCTGGGTGCAGGAGGCTCTGTGCCTGAGAAGAACTAGAGATAAATGTCCCCCAGTTTGTCTGTACCTAAGACAGACTTCAGGTACAGGGAGGAGGGTCCAAGGAAGGAGGCCAATGGACAAGAAGGTAAACAGTAGGACAGCGACTCTTGGTCTAGTACATAGTTTCTGAACAACCCTGTACATTCATTCTCTCCTAAACCCTTGGACAAATAGAAAATCTAAGGGCAGGTTCTTATAAGGGACATGCAGTTGGAACAGTGACAACTAACACTTAGAAGATGACTCTTATGCTCTAAGCCAGACATGTCTAATCTACAGCTTGTGGGACTGTGTGTGTCCCAGGATAGCTCTGAATGCAGCCCACTACAGTTGTAAACAATGACATATCGCAGTGCCAAAGACTGGACACCCCTGGAAGCAATGGCCTTATCAGGCAATCTTCTTAACACTAAGAGATGGATCTTACTATTCTATCCAATTCACGAATGGAGACACTGAAATGTGGAAGGGCTGAATCACTTACCCAGGAAGTGGAAAAGCTGGACTGGAAGCCCAGGTCAGTTAACTCCAGAGCCTGGGCCCTTATAAGCTGCATTATATTGTGTCATGAGCAAAGCAGGGGGCAGGGGTATGCAAGTGATGTTGGGGGGAGTCTGAATCCCAGTGTGGGGTTGAAGGCTTCAGGAAAACAGGATCTTGGATGCAGGTTGTACTGGTGAATTTTTTTGTCAACTTGATGCAAACTAGAGGTACCTGGGAAGAGGGAACCTCAACTGAGAAATTGCCTCCATCAGACTGGATGATGAACATAGCTGTAGATCAGTTTCTTGATTAATGACTGATGTGAGAGGGCCCAGCTCACAGCCCGCAGTGCCATCCCTGGCCAAGTGGCCCCGGGTTGTATAAGAAAGCAGGCTGCACAAGGCGAGGAAAGCAAGTCAGGAGGCAGGGGTCCTCCTTGGTTTTTTATTTAGTTCCTGCCCCCAGGCTTCCCTCAGTGATGGACTGTGACATGGAAGTGTGAGATAGAATAAGCCCTTTCTTCTTCAGTCACAGTGCTTCTCATGTTAACAGAAAGCAAACGAGGACAGAGATTTGTGACAGACAGTAGGATGTTGTTGGGATGGACCTGGCCATGTTTGAGGGAGGATTGTGGGAGGATTTGGAGACAGGGCCTTTGAGTGCCTAGAACTGAACATGCTGTTATGGGAACTTGGAAGACAGGAATGTTGAGAAAGATGAAGACAATTGATGTGTGGCTTGTGACATTTCATAGGGAAGCAAAGGCTATCAGGACCATTTGTGTGACATTCTGAATTAAGAATCTGTCGGGGACCAGCCCAACCTGTGAACAGTCCTTGAAGGGAGGAGTGAGGATTAAGAAATAGTAGATATGAAAACTAGAGACGTAGACGATGTAAAAGAAAAAGACAGAGACACAGGATAGCTTCTGGAAGGCTCTGGGTCAATACCACAGTCACCTTGAATTTATTCCTAATGGGCTTTTTATATACCAGCAAGGGGAGAGGCAAAAGACCTCCCCCTTTCAAGGTCAAGGTACAAAGTACAAACAAGTATAGACCCCTCCTTAATTTTCAAAACACCTGGTAACCACGCCTTATGGCAAAGCATCTTGTAATTAGGCCTTGAAGTATAAGACACCTGGTAACCATGCCTTTGGCCAAAACATCTTATTATCCAGCCTTGTGGGGCAAAGCAAACTCGGACTCTCTGACTCTGAGTCAAGATGGAATAAGGCCTCACTATGGAGTCTCGGTGGGCCCCCACAAGGATCTATGGATATGAAACCTTTATCTTACAGGAACAATTGATCCTGGTCACCTGGGGCTGAGGAATCAGTTATGATTGACTGTTGCTAGAGTTTTCCTGCCGGGCCCACAGTCAGGACAAATCTCTGTCACCCGCCAGTCCCACAGCCGCTCAGACCCAACCAAGTAAACACAGAGACTTATATTGCTTACAAACTGTATGGCCGTGGCAGGCTTCTTGCTAACTGTTCTTATATCTTAAATTAATCCATTTCTATAAATCTATACCTTGCCACATGGCTCGTGGCTTACCGGCATCTTTACATGCTGCTTGTCCTGGCAGTGACTGGCAGGCAGTGACTCCTTCTGCCTTCCTGCTCTTTTAATTCTCTCTGTTAGTCCCGCCTATACTTCCTGCCTAGCCACTGGCCAATCAGTGTTTTATTAGCAACACATTTGCCATACAGAACATCCCACAGCAATTGACTAGTAAGAGACCAGCATCACTGAGCTGAAATCTTATGGGGAGTATTTCCTCAGGGTCAGCACACAGAAGCTGTGGTCCAGAGGGAGCCAACGCTACATCTCAAACTGGCAGCCGAATTGGTAATGTGTAAGTATTTCCCATGTAGTACTGGTTTGGGCTGTGTGAAAGGTGCAGGATTTAGGAGACCATGGGGAATGACTGAGGCTTGACACTACGAGATGCTAAGAGAGGACACTGGTAAAGATGAAGCCTGAGCTGCAGTGGAGACCCAGGATTGAAGAGGTTGTGGAGAGAAGCTGAGGTTGGGTACCTTGGAGCAAAGTGGGAGTCCGAAGAGAGACCATTGGTGAAGGTGCGGCCTTGCCACCACAACGGAGACAGACCACAGTGCTCTGGAAGTGTGGCGACTGCAAGGCGACCACCAAGAACAGTGGCAGGTATGGAGGGGAGCAAGCCGGAGCCTACAAGACAAGATGTGTGTGCTGTGGAGGGCCGGGCCAGAGAAATGGAGCGGGCCAAGTCCTTTGGAGCCTAGAGGATCATGGATGAGCCCCAAATGCGGGACACTTAGCTGCAGAATTTGATGACACTGCTGGATGCTGGTTTTGCTTTGATTCGATTCTAGTGGTGCTGGCTCGTCCCTCTTAGAATGAGAAAGTGTACAAGTTATTGCTTTGTTTTACAGAAACCAACAGTTAAGAGACTTCAGATTTTTAAAGTGTTTAAGTTTTTTTTAAGATGTTGGAATTTTGAAAATCGTACTGTATTTTATATTGTGGTATTAACATGAGATCTCGGGAATAAATAAGACAGGAAAGGCTATGGTTTAATAGTGATGTGACTGGGTGTCAAGTTGACAAGGAAGGGGTCAATTGTGCCGGTAAGTTTTTGTCAACATGACAAACTGGAGTTTACCTCGGAAGAAGGAATCTTGACTGAGGAATTGCCTCCATCAGACTGGCCTGTTGGCATGCCTGGGGAGCATTTTCCTGATTAATGATTGGTATGAGAGGGCCTAGCCCACTGTGGGTGGGTGGTGCCACCTGTGGGCAAGAAGTCCTGCATCATAGAAGCAAGCAGGCTGAGCAAGCCATGGAGAGCAAGCCAGTGAGCAGCACTCCTCCATGGTCTCTGCTTAAGTTCCTGCCCTGTATTCCCTCAATGATAGACTGTGACACAGAAGCGTAGGCTGAAATAACCTTTATCTCCTCAGATTGCTTTTGGTCATGGTGTTTACCACAGCAAACTAGGACATAGGTTTTGGGGAACCAACACAAGCCCTAGCGGCAATAACAGGGGCCCCATAAGCTGTAAACAGGAATGCAGGCAGAGCAGAGTGACCTCAGGATAAATGAGCAAGTTCAGAGAATCTGGGGACTAGGGATGTGTACCGTGCAGGTAGCAGAAGAGGTCACTCAGGAAGGGACTAGAGCGAGGAAGAAAGGGACAGGGGCCGAAGGGACATAGCTATTACAGGGATGGGAAAGAGGAAGGGTTGCGAAACCAAGACCAAGGAGCGGTAGAAACTCCACCACACTCCTCCTACCAGAATGTGCTGCAAATTTCTCTACTTCGGACTTCCTTCCTTCCTCCCTCCCTTCCTCCCTCCCTCCGTCCCTTCCTCCCTCCCTCCCTCCCTTCCTCCCTCCCTCTGTCCCTTCCTCCCTTCCTCCCTACCTTTCACCCTCCTTCCCTCCCTTCCTCCCTCCCTCCCTTCTTTTTTCCCTCCCTCCCTTCCTCCCTCCCTTCCTTCCCTCTTCCCATCCTTCCTTCTTTTTTCATCCTTCCTTTTCTTCCTGGCTTCCCTCCTTCCCTCCCTTCTTTCACCCCTTCCTCTCTCTCTCTTTCCTCCTTCCTTTCCCCTCCATCTTTCCTTTCTTCTCTCTTCTTCATTCTTTCTCTTTTCTCTTCTTTCTGTTCTTTTTGAAAGTTCTGGGGATTGAACATAGGACCTTGAACACACTAAGCAAGTCCCCTGAGCCATACTCCACCCTTTATTTTTGTTTTACAACACACTCTCAGGACTGGGAACAGTCAGACATGAGAGAGCTTTGGCACTCTAGGCAGACATTCTACCCAGCCTTAACATCTTTCTTTCTTCTTTGAGTTTTGAGGTTTTAAGTTTTTCACTGTGTGTGCCATTGTCCCTGATTCTGTCATTCAGCATATCCTTTCTTGTTCTAAAACTTTTTCTTCTCTGCTTTGTCTCTTCATTGGAAGCCTTCAACTATTTTTTTTTTTAAGAAACAGCACATTTCCCTCAAGCACAGAAAGCGAAATTCAAATGGCATGACAGGAAAAATATTCCTTACTTTATTTATTTCCTATATTTAGGTTGAACCAAAGCTTTGGTTCAACAAATTTTATTGAGTGCCTATTACGTGGTGGTGGGGTGGAGCCAAGAGCATCACATTAGCTTACTAGCCAATTTCACAACCTTCCAGGTGATAGATGTAGTGTCCTGGGTAGCATTTGTACACTTAGGGTAGAAGAGAAGCCAAGGCCAGAAGCAAGTCTAAAACACAAGCCAGGGACAAATAAATCTTTGAGGTCAACTGAGCATAGGGGTGTTTTAAGATAGCAATCCTGCTTCAAGCTAACCCAAGAAGGGTGGTAGGATGGGTTGCCACAGTACTGGAGGTTTTCAGCTGCTTTTTAAACATAAGAGACCAAAGTTTCATCTAGGTTTCTGTGGATCCTAGCCCTGTTCAGTAATGGAAAGTGTATCTCTGGTAGGTATTCCATATCTGTTTGGGAATCTTAGAAGGTTTATCATGTCACTCCAAACTCCTGGTGTTTTAAGAAGAATGCACGGTGATCAAGCCAGGGTAAGGAGTCAGTTTCTAAAAGGGTTGGGAAGTGTGGTGAGGCTGTACGCTGCTGCAGCAATGAGTCAGAAAGCACTCAGTGGAGACTCCTAACCAAGCTCTTCAGCCAGTCCCATAACCTTAGGCCTTTGTTCTCTCTTGCTTCTGTAAGAAACTTCTCATGAGAGAGGTTGTAGGTCCCTGCCCTCCAAGGGTGATCAATACCCACACCCATGCTAAGAGGCTATCTGCCAAGCCACAACTCAAATGGAAGCTGGCATGTGTGAACAGAAAAGAACCTTCCATGGTCTTTTAAAGACCTATGTGGTTAGAGTAGACAGGATGCTGAAGACCCCTCCACCTCTGTGCATCTCAAGACTTGAAGAGCAGCGTTGAGTCCCAGGCTCCCAATTCCTGTTCTAGCTTTCTCATATTTCCAGGGATGCACTGGGAAGCTTGTATCCTAAAATTCCTGGAAGTTATACCTCTGTGTCCTTGAATCACTTTCATTTGAACTCTAATGGAAAAATTGGCATCTTGAGGACACATTCTGGGCTTCGTCAGAGGAGAGAGGCTCAGTGCTTTCCACTTAGGGAGCACATCTGAATTCTACTGGGAGCTCTGGTCACCCTCCATGGAATCTCACTCTCCTTCCTACATACCAGCCAGCAGCTGCAAGAGACTCAGTAATGGATTTGTAAACAGTTCAGCTTGTGTATGTGTAGCGGGCACATTGGTGTATGTGCAAAGGTTGGAAGTCAACATCAGATGTCTTCTATTACCCTCCACCTTATTCCTGAGACTGTTCCTTGCTGACCTGGAGCTAGCCAAGTCAGTGAGAGTGGCTATTCACAAACCCCCCTAGGATCTATCTGTTTCTCCCTTTCCCCACCTCAGCACAGAGAATACAGACATGTCCTGCCATGCTCAGCTTTTCTGTGGGTGCTGGGGATCTGAACTCAGGTCTTCATGATTGTTTGCAGCAAGCAATTTTCTGGCTTTGCCATCTCCCCAGACCCCACCTTGTTTTTTGAGATAGGGTCTCTCACTGGTCCAGAACTTTCCAAGTAGCCTAAGCTGTCCGTCCAACCCCCAGAGTCCTATCCCTGTCTCCTAGCGCTAGGATTATAAGCACATGCCACAACACCCCTTTGACGTGGATTCTGGGGATCAAACACCATGTCCTGTGTTCGCAAGGTGGGCACTTTACCAACAGAGACATCTCTCCAGTCCCGCCAGCTGAACTTTAAAAACAATCCTTTTTCTGATTAAACTGTAAGGTCTTTCAGCAAAGGTCAGTCAGAAAGGATCAGACCAAGAGTTTGTCATTGTCAGAGTGCGTTTACTCCCCCCGACCTCCAAATTGATACAGAACAAAAGGCACCCGTGGAATGCAGGCAGGGCTTCGTCTCTGGAGGAAAGACGTACAGAAAACTCTCTGCCTCCTCTCCCATGCACCCAGGGGTGTGATTTGGGTGTTGATAGAGACTCACTTTTAAATCGTCAAGGATGACCTTGAACTTCATCTCCTCCTGCCATCACCTCCTGGGTGCTGAGGTCATAGCCATGCATTACTTTATTTAGCTAAAGCCTGAGTCTCAGAAGAGAGACATTTTATTCTTTCTCTAGTTTTTGTTTTCTTTTGTTGAGACAGGGTCTCATGTCACCCAGTGTAGCCTTGACTTCTTTATGTAGCCAATGAACCTTGAACTTCTGATCTCCCTACTCCATCTCCTGAGTGCTGGGATTAAAGGCCTGTGTGCTGCCATACCCTGGTTATGTGGAGCTGGGAATCCTCAGTGCTGAACCCAAGGCTTTGTGCATGCTAAGCAAGTACTCTTATTAACTGGGCTGCATCCCTAGATCTTAATAATATTTTTGTTTCTTCGTGTGTGTGTGTGTGTGTGTGTGTGTGTGTGTGTGTGTGTGAGAGAGAGAGAGAGAGAGAGAGAGAGAGACAGACAGAGAGACAGAGAGACAGAGAGAGACAGAGAGAGAGAGACAGAGAGAGAGAGACAGAGAGAGAGAGAGACAGACAGACAGACACAGACAGACAGACAGAGAGACTGTACATGCACACACATGTACAAGCTATGGCATACATGTGGCAGTCAGAGGACAAGTTTCAGTACTTGCTTCTCTCCTTTCACCTGATGGGCTCCATGGATCAAATTCAGGTTGCTGGGCTTGTTCTACCCATGTGCCATCTTGCCTGCCCCTGGATTTCGTTTCAAATAAGAACAAAAATAAAATAAAATAAAATAAAGCTAGAGCTCTCTCAAACCTCTCTGCCTTCTTTGTGCCCCCAGGGCAGGCAGGCTGTGTTCTGTTTCCCAGCAAAACCTGAAACTCCTTTCCATACGTGTTCATATTGACCCAGAATCAGCCCAGCTAGTCCAGGCAGTAGAGTGCAGCGTGTCTGTCATTGCCTCAGGAAAGTCTGCAGCTCTCAGCCCAACTGTGGGTCCTCACACAGCCTTTTAAACCACTTGCAGCTTCACTCGGGGCCCCTTGCCTGCCTAGAGAAGACACATCTATCCAAGACCTCAGAGACAGCCCTGCAAACCTCAGCCGTAGAGCCCCAAAGCAGCCCCATCCCTCAGTTTTGGCCTTCAGCCATGGTCTGAGACCAGTGTGCCTATTCAGGAACCAATGCAGTGACCCAGCAGGGGCCTTTTGAGGAACCCTAGAGAGACAACAGCCATTTGCACACCCAACAGTGAGCTAGTATCAGCAGACACGGCCCTAGGCTCTCATTAGCCTATTTAACCAAGGACCTGAGCACAGTTTAGTCTGTTCCAGGACGAGACAAAATCCTGATGGAAAACAAGAGGTAGAAACTGGTCAGGTAGGACAGGGACCTGAAAGCAGCAGTTCTGAGAATGGACTCCATGAAGGCCTGGAACTTCAGAAGAGAGTATGGCTTCCTGGTTCCTTACTATCTCCTAGTCAGAAGTTATGAATGAAAACATGACTAAAACTGAGGTGCAGCACCTGGCACCTCATGCCTGGGCCAATTGGATTGACCAGATCACTCTCTTCCCCAAGCCTCACACTGGTTTCTGCTTTAAGTCCTTTGGAAAGTCCTTATGTTAGAAGTTTGAGGGCTGGAGAGATGGCTTAGTGGTTAAGAGCACTGCTTGCTCTTCCAGAGGTCCTGAGTTCAACTCCCAGCAACCACATGGTGGCTCACAACCATCTGTAATGAGACCTGGTGCCCTCTTCTGGCATAAAGTTGTATGTGCAGATAGAGCACTCATACATAAATAATAAAATCTTTAAAAAAAAAAAAAAAAAAAAAAAGAAGAAGTTTGATGGTCCCCTATTTCCCAGGACCTGGGCCTGCTATACAGGAGCTCTGCTTTCTTTCTGTCTCTTAGGCTCCCTGTAATAAAATACTTCTTTACAAAACTTACCCTTTGTGGTCTATGAATTTCTTTCAAGTTTGCAAAACAAGAACCTAGCCACTGGCTCAGTGGAAGTTTTCTGTGACCATGAGCACCCAGCACAGTAATTCCCAAGTTAAGCTCACTAAGAGCTCTATTGCTCTCAAAAACACCCCCAAACTTCTAGTATCGATACTTATGATTACAACCCCAGATCTATCAACCAGTGTCCCCACTAAATGCCCAGCATTAAGTCAGCATAATCCTGATATCAAAACTTAATAAGAGCACAACACACACACACACACAAATCTGTAGACCAGTTTCCCTAATGAATATAGATGCAAAACTCTCAGGAGAGTTCTTGAGAATTTTATTCAAGAACACATTAAGACCATATACCATGACCATCTTAGTTTTATTCCAAGGATGGGAGGTTATAAGTATGTAAGGATGGTTCAACACACAAAAATTGGTATATGTAACATCTCATAAATAGACTTAAGGACAGAAATAATGATTATATCAATAAATGTAAATTGGTGTATGTAACATCTCATAAATAGACTTAAGGACAAAAATAATGATTATATCAATAGATGTAGAAAAGACATTTGTTAAAGTTCAATATCCCTTCCTGATTAAAAAAAATCAAATAAATAGAATGAATATATCTCAACATAAAAAGGTTATATGTGCTGCCGGGTGGTGGTGGCATACATCTTTAATCTCAGCACTCAGGAGTCAGAGGCAGATGGATCTCTGTGAGTTCGAGGCCAGCCTGGTCTACAGAGTGAGTTCCAGGACAGCCAGGACTACACAGAGAGACCCTGTCTTGGAACACCTTCCCCCCACAACACACATACACAAAAAGGCCATGATAAACATGATAAACCCATGGTTAATGTAATGATGAATGGAGCTGAGAACACTTCCTTTAAAATTAAGACTAATACGAGAAAAAATAAAAGGCATATAAATAAAAATGGCAGCAATAAAATTACATCTTTTGTAGACCACATTCTATAATTGAAAGACCCTTATGGCTCCTCCAGGAAGCTCTTAGATCTGAATAATGCCTTCACCAAAGTGGCAGGATGTATAAACATACAGAAAGCAATATACCAAAAAAAGGGACTTTACAAGAAAGAACTAAAGAGATAAATCAGCTTTAAAAACAAATAATCATTTAAAAATGAACAGGAATGAATATAACCAAGGAGATGGAGTACCTCTATGGTTAAAACATTAATACACCAAACAAACTAAAGAAGACATCAGAAGCTGGAAAAGACAACTCATGGCAGAATCAACATTGTAGTGACTATGTTGACAAAAGCAATCTACATTTACCATGTGCCTCGACAAAATCTCCCTTATATTTTTCACAGAACTAACACACACATAAACAAACAAACAACTGAACTCATTAGTAAGTACAAAAGACACCAAATATTAAAAGCAATCCTAGGCAGAAGGAACAACGCTGGAGGGGTCACAATACCTGTATCAAACTATACTACAGAGGTACTGTAACAAAAACAGCATGGCAGTGGCCTCAAAACAGACATGTAGACCAATAGAATAAAACAGAGGACTTGGAAATAAATGTACACAGCTATAAACACCTAATTTTTAACCCAGGTAATAAAAGATGCATGGGAAAAAAAATAACAAAACACACAGCCTTTTTAATAAATAGTTCTGGGAAACCTGGATATCTGTTGGTAGAAAAATCAAACTGGATCCATATCTCTTATCCTACACAAAAATCAATTCAACCAACCTGGTCTACAGAGTGAGTTCCAAGACAGCTAGGCAACACAGAAACCACAAAATAAATAAAGATTGTAATATATGACCTGAAGCTGTGAAACCACTGGAGGAGAACATAGGCAAAACACTTCAAGATAAAGGCATAGGCAAGAACTTTCTAAACAGGATTCCAGTAGCACAGGATACAACCTCAAGAACTGACAAGTGGGATTGCATGAAATTAAGAAGCTTTGCCCAGCAAAGGAAGAATCCATTACCAGGGTGAAGAGATGCCTACAGAATGGGGGAAAATCTTATTAGACAAGTGACCAATATCTAAAATATGCAAATACCTACAAAAATAAATACCAATAAATCACACAATAATAAATGGATCAATGAACTGAATAGACAGTTCTCAAAAGAAATAAAAATGACCAAGCGCTTGAAAAGGCATTCAAAATTCTTGGTCATCAAGGAAGTGCAAATTAACACAGCTTTGAGAATCCATCTCCCCCCAGTCAGAACAGCTGTGATCACGGAAATGAACAGTGGCAAATGCTAAAGATGCAGGGAAAGACAAACCCTCGTACATGGTTAGTGCAGTCACTATGGAAACACATATGAAGGTTACTCAGAAAATTAGAAGCATAGCTACCATATGACCCAGCTCCACCATCCCTGGGTATATACTCCAAGAACTCCAAGACAACATAGCACAGATATACTTACACATCCATGTTTATTCACAGCAACTGAGAAATTGAATCAGCCTATATACACATCAACAGATGAGTGGATAAAGGAAATGTGATGCATTCACGCAGTGGAATTTTATCCAGCGTGTGAAGACAAATGTAGGCATGACATTTGCAGGAAAAAAGAATGCTGCATATTTTCTCTCACACGTATATTAAGTAGATTAAATTATATATATATACATATGTATATATATATATACACTGTGTGTGTGTGTGTGTGTGTGTGTGTGTGTGTGTGTGTGTGTGTGTGTGTGTTGAAATTAGAAAGGGGAAGACTGGGAAGAGTGGTAAAAGGAGAAACACGAGAAAGGAGGAGGAGGAAAAGAAGAGAGCAATAGAATACATGAGACATGGAAGCAGAAGCAGAGACTATTTGGTGCAAGAGAGAGGACCAACAGGAAGGAGGAAGAGCAGATGGGCTGGTGGACCAGGAGAGGCATAAATAAGCACAATGTCTAATGACTTATATGTATGGAATACCATAACGAGGCCCATCACTTTGTATGCTAACTTGAAAAAAGGAAGAGAAAAAAAGAAAAGAAACTGCCAGCCTGAAATACTGTACCCAGCAAAAATGTCCTTCGGGACAAAATAGAGATGAAAAATCCCCAGGCCCACAAAAGCTGCATCAAAGTGCTTGAAAATGTGACATTTGCCGGTGAAGATAAGCCATTTGGATTCAGAATCATTAGTATCTAATTGTGGTGTGTAGACCACTTTTAACTCAAATATAAAGTTAATAGATTAATGTATTAAAAATAATCACAGCTACAGTAATTTGTTAAAGATACAAAACATTAAAAGGGTAAGTGCAATATTAATAGCATAAAATGTGTGAGAAGTAAATGGGTAGAGTTCTTATCCACAAATTAAGCTGTTCCTGGCCTACATTTATGGTTTTTATACGGCCCATGGTGATCATAAAGGGAACCAGGAGCTGGAGGGATGCCTGATTGGTAAAGTCCTTGTTGTGCAAGCCTGAGGACTTGAGTTTGGATCCCCAGCACCCACGTAAAAAGCATATGTCTGTGATCCCAGTGCAGAGGAGTGGAAAGAGGCAGATCCTTGGGACTTGCTGGCTGCTCTAGCCAGCTGGTGAGTTCAGGTGGAGAGCAATTGAGAAATAGTACCTGACATTGACCTCTGACCTCCACAGGCACCACCATCCCCATGTACACACACATGTTCACAGAAAAGAAAAATGTTTATAAGATATACAAATGATAAAAGAAAGGAATAAAAGTCCTGTTATGAAAATCCACTGGGAGAAGGAAATGAAGAAACAGTGCTAAGGAGGTCTTAGTACCAAACATTTGTATCCGCAAAAACCAACTCCACACATAAGCAAC